>OX375884.1:20723418-21033418 GCA_947359465.1 Metellina segmentata | reverse complement strand
AGGATGAGCCTTGTCAAAAAGGAATCTTGAAAGTAGAAATAGATAAATTCTCTCCTACACGAATATGAAATGTTTTCAACCGGTGGGAGAGCCTACACCGTTCGTAGAACACCGAATCAAAACGCGTGATCATCTTCCTGTGGCAGAGCCAACCTACAGGATGAACCTTGTCAAGAAAGGAATCTTGAAAGTAGAAATAGACAAACTTTTGGAAGACGGGATAATAGAAAAATGCGAATCTCCTTATGCGAATCTCCTTATGCGTCTCCAGTGGTTCTTATACCTAAACCAAATGGGAAAGTGCTTCTTTGTATTGACTTCAGGAAACTTAATGAGTTACTGTTCAAGATTCCTATCCCCTTCCTCGTATGGATGACCTCCTACACGAAGCAAAAACAACCTCCTATATCTCAAACATAGATCTTTGGTCAGGATATCACCAGGTCAAGGTCCATTCAGATGATCAAGACTAAACCGTTTTTGTGTGCCCTTCCGGAACGTACCGATTCAAACGGATGCCTTTTGGACTACGGACCGCGCCTGTAATGTTCCAAAGATTAAAGGATCGTTTCCGCAATGGTCTTGAGGACATTCTGACACTCACGTACCTCTACTACAGAATAATTTTGTCCGAATCGTTCGAGAAACACATCTCGGATCTTAAAGCAGTTTTCGAAAGACTCTTACTCTTCGAGCAAACAGAGCAAAGTGCCACTGCTTCAAATCGCGTGAAATATTTAGAGTTTGGGGTTAGTCCAGACGAATTGCGTTGACCCAGAAAACGTTTCTGCTATTCAGCGAATACCTTCACCCAAATCAGTGAAAGAAGTGCAGTCCTTTCTACAAACGTGTTCTTGGTTCCGAAGATGTGTTCAAAACTTTGCCTATATTTCCAGACCCTTTAGCAATCTAACGAAAAAGAACCGACAGTGGGAATGGGGATTCGCTCAACAACAAGCATTTGATGAATTGAAAGACTGTCTCATCACGCCTCCTGTGTTAAAGCAGGCAGATGGAACTCGTCCGTATTGTATACGCACAGACGCCAGTAGTTACGCCATAGGAGTCATACTCCTTCAGGTAGAGGGACCGGAGGAGCATCTGCTCGAATACGCCAGTCGCTTGTTGTCACAAGCTGTACGAAATTACTACACAACATAAAGAGAAGCCCTCGTTGTTGTGTGGGCACTGAAGAAATTTCGTGGCTATGCCGAGGGAACCGAAATGACAGTGGTATCCGACCACCAACTCCTCAAATGGTTACTCAGCCTCAAGTCTCCAAACGGACGTCTTGCTAGATGTGCGCTCGACATTCAGTCCTTCAACCTGAAAGTGCAGTACATCCCTGGAAAGACAGATGTCATTACCGACATCCTCTCCCGCCTTATTTGCAAAGAAGATCAAAGTTCTTCATGTGAAATTTCCAACATCATGGTTGCGGACTTGCCCGCCGGGAGTTCCAAATATATGAGAGATTCCATTCCCAATTGAAAGATTGCAGTTTGAAGAAAATCATTGAAAGTTTTGAATCTACTCTGAAAACAGAGGAATATGTCAACAGGACGGAGTGTGGTTTCTTAATGAATCAAGGAGTTCTCTACCGATACGTACCAGACGCGGAATCTCAAGAGGCGCAATTAGTCATACCGACTTCAGAGCATATAGTGATAATGAAGAAACACCATGATGATCGAATGACTGGGCACTATGGAGAAGAGACTTTCCAGCGTATCGCCAAACGTTATTATTGGACAGGTATGCGGGAATACATACCAGAATACGTAAAAAGTTGTCCTGACTGTAGTCTTTACAAGGCTACCAACCTGAAACCAGCTGGACTGCTGAGAACCCCCGTCCATTCACAGCGCTTCGAAACCATCTCCATTGACCTTTTCGAACCATTGCCACGCAGTGACGCAGGCATGAAGGCAACGCCACAAGGTGAGTCGAGTTATTTCCTCTTCCTCAAGCCACGGCAAGTGCGTGTGCTAAGACGCTTATTGAAGAAATTTTCATGAGACATGGGATCCCTAGACGCAGTGCTGTGGTCGTAAAAAAACCAGAGGGTATACCATGGGCGCTCGCAGAATTTTTTCCATGGGTAGGCGAAACATGTACTTACTACTTACACTTTCCAGGGGGCGGGGGCATATATATATATAAGAAATCCATAAGCCAGGGGGTTGTCCGCCCCCTCCATCGGACGCCCATGGGATATACTCAAAGGGCCGGGGAATATGTTCAAATTATCGAGTGAAAAAAAGCCTCTATTAATTTTATATTATAGGAAATGAATCGTGGAACATTGAAGAAACTTCGACTTAAGCAGAAATTCGTTTTAACAAATTTTCGAACTGCTTGACTAGAGAAATCAGTCTCTGCGTCTCATTTTGTAGAGCATACTCTCGATCTAATTGTCAACTGAAGAGCTATGGTTGGCCAACCAAGAATTTACAAATTTTTTTCCGGTTGAAAGTGTTCTATAGGTGGTCTATATGCCTTAATAAATATTAGACTGGAGACGTTTTAAATCAATGAAGATTATCTTAAATCTATTACACTATATTATTCAGTAAACTAAGCCCTGGCTCGCATTCAGCCGTGGAATATGGTAATATTTCAATTGTTCTTAATAGAGGCTTTCATTTTTCTGGAACTTGGGCGTTTTCATTGGTCCCTCAAACCTTGAATAGTGCTAATTTCATCTATACCAAAACGTCGACAGATCCTTTTTACCTCCTTTTCTCCATGGCGAATATCCCTGTATTTATGTTTTCTGGATAAAACATGGATGTATCCTTCAAAAGTTGATAATTTTCTTCATTAACATCAGAACAAAGTCTGGATTCCATTCTATCGAAAATACTTTGAATGAATTGCTTATACTTAATAGGTACGATTTTGGAATTATGTACAAAGGTAATATCTTGCAATAGAACCTTTTATTTTGCTTCTACAGCTATCTGCGTTTCACGTGACGTTCGCGCGAAGTTTTCTTGGAAAAGTAAAGCGTGTAAGTAGTTTTAATAAAAAGCTGAGGGTATACGGAATTTGCTGGAAAAACCAGAGGGTATACGGCGTATACCGCCGTATACCCTCCACTACAGCCCTGCCTAGACGAATCATCAGTGATAATGGAACTCAGTTTGTCAGCGCGGGGTTACAGCAGATTGTTTCACCCTTAACATACAACATAATTTGATTCCGTCTATTTTCCTCAAACAAATACAGTTGAACGAAAAAACAGAGATCTCAAGCCACGTCTCGCTATCATTGTCAGAGACGAGCACGATACCCTGACCCTCAAAAATACCAGTTATACGTTTTGCAATGAACATTGCAGTTTACGAAACCACTGGACATACTCCTGCTTTCCTCACATATGGAAAGGAACTCCGTACTTGTGGTGCAAAATTTCACATCGGTCATCGAAAATGACAACTTTGTTGCAGAAATAACTCCTTACGTAGGGAAATTCGCAACCCTCACTCAAGAGAAAGAATCGAAGGAAAAAAAAGATCAAAGAAAACGACAGTATAACAAAAACCGACCAAAACAAGAACCTATGCCCATTGTAAAAACTGCCCCGAAGTCCAACTCACGCCCAACCACATCTGGGAATGCACAACTGTTGAGGTGAATCTTTTGAAGATTGGAATGGTTCCACTCAGGGATCCATTACGGGAGATCCTATACAGCTGGGATGCACCAACATTGGCAGAGGCTGTGACCAATGCTTTTGATGGAATCTAGACCGCTACCCCACTACAATATTGCTTGTCCATGGACACGCGAACAACAACAAAAAAAACTTACGTCAAGTGTACTATTCTCAAGGGGACAAGGTTTGGATAAACCTACATCCTCTTAGTAATGCCCGACATAAGCAAACAGCAAAATCCATGCCCAAACGGGATGGATCTTACCTAATATTCACCCAGAAGTTCCCCACTTCTTATGTCATAGTCTTGATAAACCGTGTGAGCCACTCGTAACATACCATGTCTCTGCACTCACACCCTTCAGAGACATTGATACTTCTCCAGAAGCCCCTTTTCGTAAGAAAGGCAGACCACCCAATGTCCCTGTGAACTCTAACACAAATCAACAACTTTCCAAGTCCTTCAGGAACTGCTTCCCAGACAGGTCGCTTTCCCCAGAAAGCCAAAAGTAATAGTACTTAAACCATAACAACTCCAGAACTTTCCGATCCTGGTCTCTTCGCCGGGACGTCGTCTGGACCAGAGGATTAGTCTGTAGTGTCCATGTTTTCTACTAATGACAGTGTCTCCCTCTCGCGGTTTGTCAGATGAAAAAGTAAGTCGAGAGGTAAGTTTTCCCATGCACGGACGCATGGTTTTCTGTATACTTAACTCTGTATCTAAATTTAATATGTGTGTTGTAGATTCCATTAAAGATGTTACACTAAATTTTGGCTTAGTGGCATTCCATTTACTCACACTAACAGAGCCCAGTGGCATTCCCCATTCACACACTTGAATTTGCTTCCGAAATTGACGTATTTCTCTCTTCTCTGTTACTTAGGAAAGGAACAAAACTTTAAGAAAAAGTAGGAAATACTAAACTAAACTATTCCATCGGTCCCAAACTAAACCTCATATTTAACACATAAATTTGCTTCCGAAATCTTTGTATTTCCTCCCTAGACATATGTCTCTCTTCTGTGTCACTTAGGAGAGGAACCAAACTTTAAAGAAAGGTAGGGAACACTAAACTAAAGTATTCCATTGGTCCCAAACTAAACCTCATATTTAACACATAAATTTGCTTCCGAAATCTTTGTATTTCCTCCCTAGACACATGTCTCTCTTCTGTGTCACTTAGGAGAGGAACCAAACTTTAAAGAAAGGTAGGGAACACGAAACTAAACTATTCCATCGATCCCAAACTAGGCGTCAAATTTAAGGAAACCAATGCCCAAAAAACTTTCACAATTTCAGTTAATTTTTATAAATTTAAATTAATGTTTATACAATTCTGTTTAAAATGATATATTATTTATGGAGATTCTATCTGATTGGAAAAGTTCATTTTAATTGTTGAAAAAGATGAAAATTAGTCATATTTTTTTTAATGGGGGAGTTAAATGAAAAAAAAATCTCAAAACTTCACATTTCAAATTTTTAAAATCCCTGAGTAAAGTTTTTAAGAATGTCTTCATAACCTGTATAAAAAAATTCAAATCAATACAAATAAAAGATTCTGCGAAAATGTTCCTTAAATTTGACCATTTGAACTTTACGGAGATAGGACTACAATGGTCTCCTTAACACTTGAATTACACTTGAATTTGGTTTCCTTAGCACTTGAATTTGCTTCCGAAATCGTGGTATTTCCTTCCTAGGGTATATATCTTTCTTCTGTGAAAATAAACCTTTCCTTTGTGTGTATGTCGATTGCTTGAAGTTGTCTGTCATTTTTTCTGGGAAGTCGCGGATGATTGATTGCTCTCCGTGAAATGCAACCGGAAAAGTCATGAACCCTTTGCACTGAGAATTTTTTATTAAAATAAAAAAAGGGCCGCGTTTCCGTGTGTGTGTTAATGAAACTTAAGCCGTTGGTTAGATCACTGAGGTTGTAAACCGCTAAACGGCCTTGAAAAGTTAAAGGAATTGAACAGACAGTAGGATGATGCCTTTCCGACTTAGAAAGAAGAAATAAATTACAAAAAATAAGATTACCATTCTAGGAAGTTAAATAATTACCACGTTTACGTTTTTCTTACTTTTGCAAGCATTAGTCTGGATATTTTTCGCCGTAAGAGCTTCGTCTTATGTTCGTATTCCTTCACGCTTCAGAGCATTGTTTCTCAGAGTAGGTTCTACTGCCCCCTGCGGGTGCTGAAGAAATCTTGAGGGGCTCATTGCTGAACCCAGGGAACATATGGGACGTTTAGGAGCAGCAAGAGTGGGTAGTAAGATGATTAAAAAATTTGTTGCTTCACAATATTTTAAGAAAACTGTATTCAAACTTGACCATACCAACACACTCATTTCAGTGATGCAAGAATTATGTGTTGTAAAATGCAAGTTACATCTGATTGATCGTAAAACAAGATGATATGTCATAACAAATGACTGTTAGCATGTATGTATTTGAGGTAGGTATTTTAATTATCGTCGTGCACTCTGGAAAACACAACGGTCTATTGGCGACTGTCCTGGATCAAACCTGAACGGAAAGATCTGAGGACAACACCACATAATTTTGAACCACGGTTAGATGACTGGGTCACACCTGAGCTGGCCACCCAATGTCCAAACTTTCACACCACGGCAACGCGAGGACATAAGTGTACCAGCTCATTTTGTACACGACGGTCTCAGGTTGGATTCTAATTCACAACCCTCCGGTTTCTAGTCCCTTACTTTTCCATCCAGGCTACCGCGGACTTGAGACCATGATCAGTGTCTCAGGAGAATAGATTCTTATTATGCTACATCTTATTCTTATTATGCAAAATTGAAACACCTTCACTGTAACTGAAATAATGTCTTCTATAAAATATATGCACAACGTTTGCTTGAGGGGTCGTCAATGTCAATGTTGACAATGGTTCAAAACGGTCTTTGGTTGGATACATACTCGCAAACCTCCGGTTGGTAATGTTTTACTCTTCCAACCGTTCTTCCGCGGCCCTGTATGTATTCGAGAGCAATTTCGATTTAAAAACTTTTCGTTATCCTGTCTGGTGAGCAACGAGTCTTAACCTTCATCGCAGCTGTCTTGACTAGGTACCACGTCTCTAGTAAAACGAACCAGATCTTGATGTCGTGATAAAAAAACGGCAATAACTTGATGGACGGGATATCTCTTCTCATCTGAAATTGGTCAGATCTTGTTGGACGAGATATCTCTTCCCATCTGAAATTGGTCAGATCTCGTTGGACGAGATATCTCTTCCCATCTGAAATTGGTCAGATCTCGTTGGACGAGATATCTCTTCCCATCTGAAATTGGTCAGATATTGATGGAAGAGATATCTCTTCTAATCTGAAATTGTTCAGATCTTGATGAACGAGATATCTTTTCTCATCTGAAATTGGTCAGATCTTGTTGGACGAGATATCTCTTCTCATCTGAAATTGGTCAGATCTTGTTGGACGAGATATCTCTTCCCATCTGAAATTGGTCAGATCTCGTTGGACGAGATATCTCTTCCCATCTGAAATTGGTCAGATCTCGTTGGACGAGATATCTCTTCCCATCTGAAATTGGTCAGATATTGATGGAAGAGATATCTCTTCTAATCTGAAATTGTTCAGATCTTGATGAACGAGATATCTTTTCTCATCTGAAATTGGTCAGATCTTGTTGGACGAGATATCTCTTCTCATCTGAAATTGGTCAGATCTTGTTGGACGAGATATCTCTTCTCATCTGAAATTGGTCCGATCTTGCTGGACGAAATACATCTTCTCTTCTGAAATTGGTCAGATCTTGATGGACGAGACATCTCTTCTTATCTGAAATTGGTCCGATCTTGTTGGAGGAGATATCTCTTCTCATCTGAAATTGGTCAGATCTTGATGGACGAGATATCTCTTCTCATCTGAAATTGGTCAGATCTTGATGAACGAGATATCTCTTGTCTTCTGAAATTGGTCAGATCTTGATGGACGAGATATCTCTTCTAATGTGAAATAGGTCAGATCTTGTTGGACGAGATATCTCTTCTCATCTGAAATTGGTCAGATCTTGTTGTACGAGATATCTTGTCGAAATTACTTGAAGGTTTAACTGAACAGTAACCGACTGCAAATGGATTACTGTGGAGATTTAACCCTTTCAAATGAAGTGATTTCCCTGCGTAATCACAATAAATTATTTAAATAAAACAATTTTACTATTTATATTTTATTTTAATGAACAATTTTATCGTAAAAATCCACGAATACCTTTCATTTAAGTCATATCAAAGTATGTATAGAAAACTAAATGAAATCATCGAAAGCGTTAAGAACGCTGTTGACGAAACAAAACCAAATGTAGACAAACAAAGTGTGTAACACAACATACTCATAATTCACATCAAGTAATTATTTTTTATTTTGCTGATTTGGTTGATATTAATTACTTCTACTAATGAGCAATCTTGAGTGCTTATATGCAATTCATTTTACTATTTCATTTTAATAAAGAAACTTCGTAATTTCAGTTCGAAACAATTTTTTTTTCTAAATTAGCTTTTCTAATTTTATAATTCCGCACACAGATGCATAAATACTTCAACGAAATTCAAGAATTACAATCACAAACTTGCAATTTATTAATAAATTTTCAGTGTGGAAAAATCGTCGTCTTTGAAAAGGGGCGTTAAGCCAAAAAAATTGCAAAATGTTTTAGAGGAAGAAATATTTCGGCCTAATGATAAGCTTTTTCTGACAAGTTGAATAATGATGGCGGTAGTGTGTTTGTGTTGGACGTGTTTTTTGTACGTATATTCCGCATCAATTTTTATTGAAAAAGACGAAAAATCTGAGCGGAGTTCCTGCCATATGATTTCAGAAGTGAAGATCACGTGGATTTGGGAATCTACTTGCCCCAAATGGTTACCAAAGTACAAACTAGTGTTAATATGCGCACATACTCTGTTTATTTCATTGGAAGATCAATGGTATTCCAAACGTGACGTCACTTGGCTTATTTATAGTATTGAATATTTGAATACGATTTTGACACGTCTTCAATAGAAATTCTAAACATTGAATTTCGAATTGACCGATGATAGTTTATTGCTCAAAGCCAACTAGACTAAACGTCGTCAAAACTTCTATAAACTTTATTTTAAGGTAAACCCAATATGTATTATATCAGATAATTTGGGTAAAAATTGGAAGGAAAATCCTCGTCTTCAGTCTGATTTGTAACTCTTTTACATTGAAAATTCCTCTTATAGTATTTTCTTTGTTTTCTTTATGCAGGAATGTTTGATATTTAAATCGATGCAGTTTATTAAAATGCAATTGGCTTAAAAGTTTAGCTTAATTTTATATAGAAACGAGCCGTTGAGTTTTACGTTTGGCAAAGGGAATAGTGGACCTAAAACTTTAAAAATTTGTTTATTTTTATTTAAATTCGCTCAATTAAAATGGAATTTTATAGGAACCGATGATATTTACACTTAGCAAAAGGGAGTCGTGGTATAAAAATGTTTGAAAAAAAGCTGATCGAGATTCATCAATTGTTCATCATATACAAAAATAAAATTAAAAAGCATTTTACTCTTGCCTTATCAGAAATGTTGATAAATTATTCTTTTAATATGCAAATTACGCACTTTGATGAAAATACTTTATTGAATATCCCAATTCCTAAGAGGAGATATTAAAGGCTTTTTTCTCGTCCACTCAAACACTGATTTTTTTCATTTAAGTCTTTCATTGTGTGTGAAATGAATATTCAATATCACCTATTCTGATGCATTAATTTAAATCTTGCATTTCTTCGGAAGTTAGAGGACGTTCAGCCCACTTGGTGGTTGACTCGACGAGTTATAACGTCCTTAGAAAACTGACCAGATTTTGATCTCATCACTAGAAAAAACTGACCAGATCTTGATCTCGTCACTAGAAAAAAAACTGACAAGATCTTGATCTCGTAATCATCAAAATCTGTATTATCTCGATGACTAGATATCTCGTTATTAGCAAAATTGATCAGATTTTGATAGACGAGATTTATCGTCGAAACCACTTGCAGATTTAAATAGTTTTTGTTGTATAATATAATCGCCCATAGAACTCTTAGTATCTTTCTTTGTACTGATAGGGCTGAGTCATTCATTCCAGGCAGCATGTGTGAATGTACTATAGCTTTCTTGTACGTCCGTTTCAATATACAAGAATCCTATTGGTTAATTCTGCAATCCCCTCAAATCTGTTTACATATATATATGTGTTGTGTCTTCAATAAATACTCTCTTTTTCCCTTTTGCGATCCACATGGCCTGTGTCATTCCTTTTCTCTGAAGGAATACTAATTTAACAGTTTTATCGGATTGCAAAATCTAAGGAATTCATTATTTGTTAACAGTATATGAGGATTTAATTAACGACGTAATGGACCAATACAATGAGCTGCGACGATCCGGAGTCACACCCGAAGTGAAAGATCCGAGGACAGCACCGCGTAATGTTGAACCACGTCCTGATGACAAAGTCACACCTGAGCTGGCCCTCTCCAAACTTCCACACCACGCCAATGTGACGACATTCGAAGGCACGACAGATTTAACGAGCATCAGCTCTCTTTAAACACGATGGTCTTCGATTGGATTCGAACTCGCAACCCTAATGTGGCTAATTCGTTACTCTTCCAACCAGGCTACAGCGGCTCTCGTTAACACTAAAACGGCCTTTGGTGTCATTTCGACACAGGAGTCTGTTTTTCGATTTCTTATTTTCAAATTTTTTGTCGGATTTCGTGATTTTCTTGTGATTTTTAATCATTTTACTTCATACGCAAACATCATTATTTTATTGTAATGCTCAATTTAGAAAACTTCTACACTAAAATTTACTTAGATTAACCATAGGTGTATTTTAGACACCAAGCGTATTTTCCGGTCTTAATAGCTTCAGATTTCGTACAGCAAAATATGACCACAGATTAGCAAATCAAGATTTCTGACAACTATTTATATAACCCTCCTGTTTGTTGCTTTGACGAGGTATCACGTCATTAATAAAACTGGAAAGATCTTGATGGACCAGCTATCTCGTCATTAGAAGACAAACCTGACCAGCTATCTCGTCATTAGAAGACAAACCTGACCAGATATCTCGTCATTAGAAGAAAAACCTGACCAGATATATCGTCATTAGAAGGAAAGACTGAAGAGATATTTCGTCATTAGAAGAAAAAACTGACCAGATATTGCGTCATTAGAAGAAAACACTGACCAAATATCTCGTTGTTGGAAGAAAACCTTGACCGTATATGTCGTCATTAGAAGAAAGAACTGACCAGATATCTCGTCATTAGAAGGAAAAAACTGAACAGATATCTCGTCATTAGAAGAAAAAACTGAACAGATATCTCGTCATTAGAAGAAAAACAGACCAGATATCCCGTCATTAGAAGAAAAAACTGACCATAAATCTCGTTATTAGAAGAAAAACTTGACCAGATATGTCGTCATTAGAAGAAAAAACTGACCAGATATCTCGTCATTAGAAAAAAACCTGACCAGATTTAATCACACGAAAAAATTGTCACATCTTGATGTTGAGATATCTCATTAACAAAATTGGTCAGATCTTGATGGACGAAATATCACGAGATATCTCATCGAAACCAATTGCAGTGTTAATAATGCTTTATCATTCGTTTATTTGACATTGAATATATTACCATCCCTTTCAAAGGGGGAATTAAGTCGTTCTTAATCGCTTGTCTACGTTTAAGTTAGTGCATTGTTAGCAATTCTTTTTAAAATTACAATGTTAATCATGGGTGAATTATTTACCTTTTACACACACAAACGATCGCTCACAGAAAGGGTTCTGAGGAATTCGTAAATCTATTGCGAGAACTATCCGAAAATGAATCAGATGGGTACATAGCCTTTACTGTTACGAATTAAATCTGGAGATGGACTCTGGATTGCCCGAAGAGGTTGGTAGGTGGGTTACCGTCGCACTGTTCAACCGCAACGGGATATTTGTGACGTTAATAGATAAATTCCGAAGGGAAAGTTCCAAGGTAGGTAAGTAGATATTTTAATTAACGTCGCACTGGAATAACACAACGGGCTACGGTCCGGGATGAAACCCGGAAGTAAGGAAAGTTGCAAGGACAACACCTCATAGTTTCGATCTCGTGTCAGGAGACGTGGTCAACGCCTTGACTAAAAACCTGAAGAAAGTTACATAGATGATGCTGACAATACCTAGAATAATTTGGATGTATATCACCAGAAAATGGACGGAATGGGAATTATGTAATTAATGAATGATTTCTTTGCAACTGCAAATATTTTCGTGAAAATAAAGTCTTGAAATTTTGCCAAGCCAAACAGCAATGAGTTCAAGAGTCAACGGATAAAACTAACAAAATTACAGTGAGAGATATCTGATACGCAGGAAATGTGAAATTAAAAAGAGTAGTTTCTGTGCAATCAATTAGCACACAAAACGCTTTGTTTATTAAGTAATGAAGAGTGTAAAGTTTTCAAAAGCAATGCCTATTGCTGCAGTAGTAGTAAATATGGCATACATATACATAACATATTCTTGATAAATTATAGTATAATCTGCAAACAATTTTGCGTTGCTGAGAAAAATAACACATTTTCTCTTTTGTTTTCTAAATTCCATTGTTTCATTTGTATTCTTTGAGTCAGGCAATCGATTTACTTTTAATTTTTCTATGGAATAAATAATCATAAGCTTATAAAAATATTGTAAAATAAGCTTAAAGTTAGGTAAATGCACAATAGTAGGATATCATAAAGATATTATTTTTACGGAATTTGTATACTGGTTTCGAAATGAAACCTGCGGCTGTTTTAGGATAGCGGGAGTGTTGGCCGTCTGAGTGTTTAAGCAGCTGGTATCCTATCATTGAGGGATGAATGGTGAGAACATGAATATGGTAAATAATACTAAGCATAGTCGAGCATAAGTAAAAAAATGATGAATGGAAGAATAGTAAGGATATTATAAAAACATTATCACTTTTTACGGAATTGACATACTGGTTTCGAAATGACACCTGCGGCCGTTTTAGGATAACGGGAGTGTTGACCGTCCGAGTGTTTAAGCAGCTGGTATCCTATCATTGAGGGAGTAATGGTGGGAACATGAATATGGTAAGTAATAGTAAGCATAGTAGTTGTAGTCTAGCATAAGTAGAAAAATGATAGATGGAAAAATAGTAAGTATATTATAAAAATATTATCACTTTTAACGCAATTTATATACTGGTTTCGAAATGACACCTACGGCCGTTTTAGGATAACCGGACTGCTGGCCTTTCGAGTGTTATGGAACTGGTATCCTGTCATTGATGGAGTATTGTATCCTATCAATGGTGGAAACATGGATATGGTAAGACAAAATAAGCATAGCAGTAGTAGTCTAGCATAAGTAGAAAATTGATGGATGGAAAAATAGTAAGGATATAAAAATATTATCACTTTTTACGCAATTTATATACTGGTTTCGAAATGACACCTGCTGTCGTTTTTGGACAACGGGACTGCTGGCCGTTCTAGAGTTTAACAGCTGGTATGATATCATTGATGGGATGCCTGGGATCCTACCTCCTTGAAATTGGTAAGGACAATCGCACCCCGGCAAGAAAAGTGACACAAGTCAAAAAAATAAAATTTTTGATGTTATGTCGTTGAGAAATATATATGAGGTGCCCCAGCGCGTGTTACGTTACTATTCTATAGAATATAATAGAAGTTACCACCATAAATACTTAACTAAAATTTAAAAGAAGCTTATACTATTTCAATATAAGTTTATAGTATCCTTTAAGTTGATGTTTCTCAAATTCTGCAATTTTAAGTCGTGTCACTTTTCTTACCAGGGTATAAATAGTGTAGGTATATTTAGTCTTCTACGGTATATGAGGTAGATAGTTTAACTAACGTTGCGCTGGAGCATCTCAACGGGCTATTGGGGCCGGTTCAGAAACAATCCCAAAGTATGATATGTGGGGCATTTTCTGTGAAGCTTAAGATAGGTGGTGGTGATGTTCCTGCGACAACACGTGTTTCTTGTACGTGACTTCTTTATCGTTTTCACAACTTGCCCAATAAAAATTCCAAAGGAGTAGTTCGGAGTTGAATTTGCCTCATACTAGAACAATAGAACGTTGTATTGGCGACGATAATGGATAAATCCCGAAGAGAAATATCTTGAAGACGTAATTATCTCCTCGCAATTTTGAACCACGATCAGATGAGGAGGAAAACACCAGAGCTGGCGCCCCACTCCTTAATCTTGCACACCACGTCAAGAAGAATGAATTTTTAATTCATAAATAATCGTTGATTGGTCATAAATTCACCAAATCAACATCAATAAATTTAAATACCAAAACTTTTTCAAAGGCGATAAACTAGATTTTAAGCCAATCGCGAAATATATCACGCAAGAACAATCGGACTACATAAATAGGACCTTCGCTGATCGCTTGGTTTGTTTGTGTTTAAGCTGAAAATACCTCTCATAGAAACATTCTCTCATCTGTTATTCTGATGTCTGGGTAGGTAGATATTTTAGTTAACGTCGCACTGGATCAACACAATGGGCTATTGGGGACGGTCCGAGATTAAACCCGAAAGGAAAGATCCGAGGAAAACACCACGTAATTTTGAATCACCGTCAGATGACGAGATAACACCCGAGATCTCACCCCACTCTACTAACCTCTACACCACGCCAACGCGAGTATATTTGAGGCCATGAAAGATTTAACGTCCACCATCCCCCGTGTGCAATTCTCGATTTCTTAAGTATTTCATCAATGTGTCGGAATCTCATAAAAGATCAAAGTGTAACAAGTTTTAATATCGGTAAATATTGCTTATTCTATGATAGGGATATTTTCAGTATCATCAAACAAACCAAATGGTGTGTGAAGATTTTACTTCTGCTGTCCAAATGCTCTAGCACGATACATACTGGGGGTTACCTTAAAATGTAGTCTGGCGCCTTTTAGGCAATATTTGATGTTTAACCTAATCGGTGTTGACCAATCAGCAGAATTTTCCTCTCACACAAAATGTACCTGGTTACAAGGTGTGTCTTCGATCCTTCCCTTCGAGATTGATCTCAGACCGTCATCAATAACCCATTTTGATGCTCCAGTGCGACTTTAATTGAACTACCTACCCATGTAAAATGTAGAAATAAAAAGTGGCTGGTCTATAAGTTGTTCAACGATATTTTTAAGTATTAAAAAACTTCATTCAATAAAAATCAAGCATTTTTAACATATTACATTCAAATCATATTTAAATATAGCTACAAATATGGAACTGAAGATATTTGTTTTTATCAATGGTATATATGTTGCATTGTATATTTGCAATTCTATATTTTGCAGTAAATGTATTGTTCAGCTTACATAATCAATCGGAGGTACAGCTACACTCTACGTTTATGAGTGATGGCAACGGCTTGGCGATTTTTTTTGGCGCACTTCTAGTAGCGAGTTACGATAAATTAAGGCAACCCATCTTTCGTTGCTGTTGTTGTGGTTTTCACGGCAACCTCGGCAAACGGAAACTTTCAATTTTCATTTTGAATATTCTAGAAAGTTCTTCTAAAATCCGTTAAAATCGTTTGATTTCATTGATTCGTTTGAAATGTTTTCTTTCCTCCCATTGGTTATTTTGTTTTCAAAATATCCTTTTATTGCATTGGTCCTTTTAAATCGCTTTCTGTGATACCATTGGTCCATTTATTTGTATTTTGACAGTTTTGGAATTTTCATTTTGTTATAATAGTTTTCACGACAGGATTAAGAGTTTTGTTTTTTTGACCATTTTCGTTTTCATTATTATTTTACGAGAGAATTCTGACGTTATCAGGTATTATTTCTTACTTTTTTTCTTTTGTAAATCTTTTTCTTTTTCAACATTCTCACTGTATTTAGTGTAATTGATAAGTTTCAGGGTATTCTTACCATTCGTAGCTTAGTTTCTCTGCTGGTTCACAAATGTGTTTTGATATGTGATTAAGCTTGCTTTTTTTTGTGAAAGTTTTTTTAAAATATACTTTTTAAAACGTTCTGAAATGTGCTTAAAAAGTGTGTTGTAAAAAGAAGAAAAAAATTGTGACAGGAAAAGAGTTAAGAAATAATTATTTCCTTGGCGACTTTAGAAGTGCGCCAAAAAAAATCGCCAAGCCGTTGCCATCAGTCATAAACGTAGAGTGTAGCTGTACCCAATCGGATTCCTTACGTAATAATTTATATATTAAGCTTTTCAAAGCAATCAAATGCATTGAAAATACATAAAGGTTTTTTTTCCTTGATTTGTATTTACCCTTCGAAATGGTATTGAAATGCATTCTTATTTTATTTTACACAAACAAAAGCTTTGCATTATTAGAATTTGTAAAGGCTGAGAGACTTTTTATGATTTTCCACTTATACGGGAGGCATTTTATGACAAGCTTAATATAGGTGGCAGTAGTATTTCTGTGATGCATATTCACCAGTACATATTCACAACATGATGTCAGTGAGTTGTTTTTCGAATACAATGTCAGCAATTCATCAATAAAAATTCCAAATTTGAGACTCCGATTTGATATATGATATCTTATTACTCAACGCGAATGAGATTAAAATAGCCTTTACGCTGCTTCAGTGCGATGTTAACTAAAATACATACCAATCATATTAAAAGAAAAGCATTACCAAAACGGTGATAAACTACATTTTAAGGGTACTTTGATGTGTATCACATGAGATCATATTTGGACAGCAAAAGTAAAATTTTCGCAGCATGTCAGGTTTGTTTGCATTGCAAAATCATCCCATAGAGAATACTTGACATCAGAATGTCAAATAAGAAAATGTTGATATATCTTAGAAACTTTACCTAACTTATACCTAGAATATTTATATGCACAGCTGCAACTATTTCAAGGTGAGATAGTTCATTCTCTAAGTAATTCTTTGTATTGTAAAGTTTGTATTCGAAATTTTGAGCAAAATATAATGAAAACTACTGTTTAATTTTCTATTTTATGTTTGAGTATTATTTCATGTTTGAGATCTTACAAAATATATCACGGTTTAAAGTGCTCAATTTATTCAAAGTTTTATACACCTTAAGCCTAGGATAAATAGCTGTAAGATGTTAATAATCAAATATAAAACATAAAATATCCAAAACGACACTCATTGTTTCAAACATATGCTAAAAGGAGCACTTCATTCAATATTCGGCTGAATATAACTGAATTTTGAAGAATAACTGCAACCAAACAGAATCATTCACTCTTAGGTAGTTACACGCACATTTTTAGTTAGTCATCTACCTTAAGGAAGGTTTGTGAAACATATGAATAAACAGTTGGGAGAAACAAAAGATATCTAAAATAACACTGCACAGTTTTAAACAAGGAGTAAGCAATTTAACACTATAATCTCTCTCTTTGTTTAGTTAAATGTTGCAGAATCATTGAATCAAGTTAAATATTACAGATTCATACAGGACATTAAAACTTTAGCTCACTAGGAAAATCAAATCAAAAGTTTAAATAAAGAATCTTCGTTCTGGATTCATTCCTAAATACTTACACTTTAGTTCTTTTGCAATTTTGATTTAAAGATTGTAGTAAAGCATACATGAAAAATCAAATCGGAGCAAAATAGAATGCATCCAAAACAATAGTCAATCAGTTTTAGTTAAAAAATGAATTAATTTATCCGTTGTCTTACAAATTACTTACGTAGCTCTTAATTAATAAACATTAAAATCTTAACTATTAGCAACTGTAACATGAGGACTATTAACCAGGTATAAATAATAATTTGAGGAGAAACAGAAAATATCCAGAACAGTTCTTTCCAAACGGGCTTTCAATATGAACCAAATAATCAATATATAAAATGTTTCCAAGAATACACACATTCATTGATAAATAACTAAATTTTAGTTTATTAATAACTTTAACTCAAAACTATTAGGTGCCAAACAGAAAAATATAAAATGTTTCGCGGTTTACAAATGGACTAAACAATAAATCTACCCATTCTTTAAGAAATTATTTCAACTTCTTCATTGATAAATTCCAAAATCTTATGTTGCATATATTGTAAATGATTTTAGTAAACTCAGCAATGAATGTTCCGATGCGAAAAAGGATATCCAAAACAATTTTCAGTCACAATTTTATAAATAAACCAATTAAATTACTTCAACCTATAACCTAATACCACGTAACTTTTTAAGGTCTTAAATAAAAATAAAACAACCAATCTATTTGACATTACACAAAACATTTCTGTCGCTCTATTGATAAATCTTAAAATCTAATTTATCAACATGGTTGCTTGCAAGCCATCTTATTTATTTAAGCAAGGTTAAAAAATCAGATATGAACAATCGGAAGAAACAGAAAAATATCCAAAACAATTCTCATTCACGCGATTTAAACATGAAAAATCTATCAATCTAAACCTACACCTAAATCTATCGACTAATATCAATCTTCATATGCCCCATTCATTGACAAACATTAATCCTCTAAGTGGTTTCTAAGAGATATCTCGTTCATCAAGATCTAACCGATTTGGCTAATGACGAGATATCTCGTCAATGAGATATTGCTGTTATTTTAGGATGACAAGATCAAGATCTGGTCAGTTTTGTTAATGATTAGATACGTCTTCAATGAAAGCAAAATCAATCTTCTAATTATTATGTCGTAAAATAATAATTTCCGGATATTAATAGAAACATAAGACATCCAAAACAATTCCCATTCACGATTTTAAACAAACGAAATCAATTTATCCATCCAGGGTTTTACCTCATGACTCATGCTTTATATATAGACAAAACAATCAATCTATCCAATATTTAACAGAACATTTCCATTTACATTACTAGTGAAAATAAAGTTTACTCGTATTTATCAGCATACATAGCTAGTAGAAAAGGTATGTGCATGAACAGATACGAAACAGAATATAGAACATAACTATTTTAAACATTAAGTAATCTATCTGATGTTTAACCATAAATTAAAATTACTGACTTTAAATACTGACGAAATTTTAATCTTATAAAAGTTTAAAAGAATATTATTCTCGTGAATGGTAAATTTTAAGTTCTTAGAAAAATGGTTATTATATAAACCAGACATGAATAATTACATCGAAACATAAATACACAAAAACAATTTGCACTCGAACATAAACAAAATCCGTTTATCCATCCGACGACGTTTAGCGAACATCAAAAACTTCACAGTTCTAAATATTGTATAAATGAAACAATTGTATTTTACTATAAATCTCTATGTTATAAATATGTCCAATGTTCATCACGATATATCCGTCACTTTATTGATAAATATTTAAATCGTAATCATCAGCATAATAAGCTACCAAACCATCTCGATTTTTATCAAGGATGGTTAGCAAACCAAATATTAATAATCAGATAAAAACAAAAGATATCCAAACAAAATTTTTCATCCGCGAATGTTAAAATGAACCAAATAACATTATTCCATCCAGTGATTAGCCTAATATCAGGTTTCAAGGCTTTAAATATAGACATTACCGATACGTTTTGTTAGAAATATTTCAAAAGCTATAAATCTCTTCAATGTTTAGCAGAAAATTTCCGTCACTTCATTCACAATTTTAAAATATTATTGATCTGTATGGTAGGTAGTACAATTTACGTCGTACTGGAGCAACATAACGGGCTATTGGCAACGTTCAGGGATCGATTCAGAAGGAAAAGATCCTAGGACAACACTTTGTACCACAGTTAGATGACACGGATAGCGTAAACCAACTTATACTTATTACGTACCAAGGATAATTCGTAAACCTAATATGAATAATCAGCGAAACAGAAAATACCCCGAATAAAACTCTCATTGATTATTTTTTAAATAAATAACCAAAATCCATGTATCCATCCATTGTTTAAGTTAATACAACAGGCTTCACGACTTTGTACATAGAAAAAACTATTATTTTTGATAAATAGATGCAAGACATAAATATATCCAATGTCTAGCACAATGCCGTTGCTTTATAGAAAAATTTTAAATTTGTATTTATCAGCTTTAATAGCTAGAAAACCTGATTTATTAGCATATAAAAGAGGGTTAGCAAACCAGACATCAAACAGAATACATACAAAACAATTATCTTTCATGATTTCGACATCAACAAAATCCATAAATCTATTCAACGTTTAACCTGATATGAGACTGCACGACGTTAAATAACGATTAAACATTTATGTTATGCAACAGATCTATCCAAAGCTATAAATTTATCCCAAATAACGGCTTCCGTTTTACATTTTAAAATGTTGTTTATTTGCATGGAAAATTAGTAAACCATCTTATTTATAACTATATCAAGGTAGGTTAGTAAACCATCTTATTTATTACCATATCAAGGTAATTGGTAATTATTAGTTAACGTCGTACTAGAGCAACACAACGGGCTATTGACGACGGTCCGGGATCAATCTCGTAAGGGAAAGATACTATACCATATCAAGGAAGGTTAGTAAACCAGATATGAAAATCATATGCGAACAAAAGATATCCAAAACAACATGCACGATTTTAAACATAAACAAATTGACATTAATGCATCCAATTTTTATCCTAATATTGGAAACTGTAGTTTCAAATATGTGTAAAACCAACTATGTCATGTTATAATTATATAATACAAATAACTATATAACATATTATAAATCTATTAAGAAGTTTAGGAGAATATTTGTCGCTTCATTCACAGCTCTTAAAATCTTATTCGTCAGCATGTATGAATAATCGGATAAAAACAGCAAATATCCAAAAATATTCTCATTCACGATTTTAAACGCAAACCGAATTTATTCAACGTTTAACCTACTATCACAGACTTTGCAGCTTTAAATAAGACGAAACAATTAATCTATCTAATGTTTTTAACAAAAAAAATTTCCGTCTGTTTATATATTCTTATTGAGATATTTTAAAATCGTATTTTTATCAACATAGATGGTAGTAAGTCAAATATGAATTATCATATGAAAAGGAAGAGATTCAAATCAATTCTCATTCATGATTTGAACCAAATACATTAACCCATCCAACGTATATCCGACTTCTCTACTTTAAATATAGACAAAACAAATATGTTATGTTATAAATCAATGCAATGGTTACCAGAATATTCTTTTCGATTCAATCATACGTAATAAAATCTAATTTATCAGCATGGATAGCTAGTAAACCATCTTATTAGCATAACAAGGATGCTTAGTAAACCATAAATGAATAATAGAAGACACGGAAGATATCCGAAACAGTTCTCATTCTGTTTTAAAAGTTAACAAAATTAATTAATCGTTCTAAACTTTAATTGAATATGACACTTTGCGGCTCTTAATATGGGCTAAGCAAATATATTACGCTAAAAATGGGAACAATGTTTAGTAGAATATTTCTTTCGGATCATTCATGCATTTTAAAATATGTATCAACATTGATAGATACCAAACCAGCTTATTGACGTATAAAAGATGATTAGTAAACCAGATATGAACCAAACAGATATACAAAACAATTGTAATTCAGCACATAAACAAAAACAATTAATCAATATAATGTTTAACCGACTATCATAGACTTCACGTCCTTAAAAACAAAACAAAAATTCCATGTTATAAATCTCTCCAAAGTTTAAAATATTATTTTGCTTCACTCGTATATTTAAAAAACATATTTATGAAAAAGAGCTAGTAAACCATCTAATTAGCAATCAAAGATGGTTCAAACGAAAGATATCCAAAACAGTTATCATTCAGTTTCAAACATAAACAAAATCCATTTATGCCATCCAACGCTTAATTTAGCATAATCCAATCTAAATTCCTATTTATCAACACGGGTAACTAATAAATCATCTAATTAGCACATCAAGGATGGTTCAAACAGAAGATATCCAAAACAATTCTCATTCAGCTTTAAAGATAAACAAAATCCATTTATGCATCCAACGCTTAATTTAACATCAGGTAATCTAAATTCTTATTCATCAACACGGGTAACTAATAAATCATCCAATTAGCAATCAAGGATGGTTCAAACAGAAGATATCCAAAACAATTCTCATTCAGTTTCAAACATAAACAAAATCCATTCATGCATCCAACGCTCAATATCCTCCTTTCATTGGTAAATATTAAACCCGAGAATAGCAAAACGAACCTTCAAACTAAGTGCGGTGGGATCGCGATAATTACTCACTTCTCCTGGGATCTGATTCGCAGAGCATTTGGGTTCGGGCCGCAGCAACTTGTGAGAGCTCAAGAAACTGAATAGTTGGAAATTTGAAATGAAATGCGCTGCGTTCCTTGGAGCAGCGCATGCTCTGTACGGAGCGCAGCTCTTTTTTCCGCGATGATGGATGGAGTGCTTCCTCTTAGCAACCCAAACTTATTTCACCCCTCGTCCCCCGAAAAGATAAACTTTTATGGCACCCTGCTTTTTCCCGTCCACCTACTATCGGGTGACTCTTCATCTGGGTCCATCGTAATTTATCAAGTGCCGACCATAAATAACGGCCTTCTCTCGCTGCGCTAACGAACCTAGGAATTAGTTAACAATGACGAACATTCAACTCTGAGCGTTGGTTAAATGATGTAGGACAAAGCATTGGGGGAAGCGGTGCAGTCTCTCTGCTAGATTTATCAAGTTTCTGATGGCGGATGTTCACATTTAAAACGCGACAACTATATTTTACAGGAAGACTCGGAACAGGAGATACGTTTTTCAATTATTTATAAAAACAAATAACCGTATTAAAAGTTTTCACTGTAGATTGACCTAGTTTTATTAAGATAAGATTGGAAGGGCCCTTGGTTAGCGTAGAACTGTGGTTAATCTATGGCGACAATTTTATTTTGCTATTTATTTTTAAGGAATGGGAAACGTTTCTGAATCTTCCTCGAAAACAAAAATGTAAACCCGAGTTTTGAATTTGTGTATTCGTGTATTTAATACCATTAAATCAACTAATGAGTTCGACATTCCCTATCTCAAATGCTTAACGACATCGCTTCGCTAACGAATGTAGGAATTAGTTAACAATGAGGAACATTCAACTCTGAGCATTGGTTAAATGATGTAGGACAGAGCATTTGGGGGGTGAGGTGTAGTCTCTCTGTTCGATTTATCAAGTTTGTAATATCCGATGTTCCCAGAAAAATGGTAAGCACATTCAAAACGCATATATTCAACAGTATTTTACTGGGGGAAAAATTAGGAAAAACACAATTTTCAATTCTTTAAAAATCAAATTGAAGTACTAGAAGGTGTTGCTATAGATTCACGCAGTGCAATACCATTTACTATACCATTTAGTACCATTAAATCCACTAAGAAAATAATTCACTATCTTAACTCCAGTGCGCAACAAATGCGTAAAAGCTTTCTCACAGAGCTAACGAACATCGAAATTAGTTGACATTGAGAAGCATTCAACTCTGAGCGTTGGTTAAATGATATAAGACAAAGCTTTGGAGGACGTGGAATAGTCTCTATGTTAGATTTATCAAATTTCTGATTGCTGGCGAATCTCTCTATATTAAAAAAAAGTTACCGCCGCCGCAGGATTGAAAATTGTGCTGTTTAGCTCGATTCTTAGACGGTTTCCCTAGAAAGTTCGGATCAGAAAAATATGAAATTAACATTGTTTGTTCTTCATCATGTTCCCTGGAGAACTGTAAAGATCTTTTTCCGATGCGATTATTAGTTTAGAGTTTATTAAGTGTCAAAGTTTGAAAAGCGAAATTTCTTCCGCGAGTGAGCAAAACACATACAAATTGTCAGTCTTAAGCCGTGAGTTTTTTTTAAAGAGTACATCTCAACGTAAATTGTTGCAGCTCGTCGAGTTTTTTTAGAAATTTCAATTTGGTTCTTGATAATATTTTTTTTTTGAAATTCGAGAAATATAGGGACATTTTTGTTACTTTTTTTAAAACTATCATATCTATATTTTATTACTATTAGTTTTTAATTTTATTGTCGGGGGTTGGGGGTTATTGGGGGTTGGCGAGCGTAAGCGAGCAGGGGGCGAAGCCCCCTAATGTTTATAAAAAATAGTAAGCACATTAAAAACGAGTCAACTATATTTTACAGGAAGATTCAGAAAAAGAGGTTATATGTTTTTCAATTCTCTAAAAAGCAAATAACAGTATAAAAATGTTTTCACCTTAGATTGTCATTGTTTATTTAAGGTAAAGTAGAAAGGGATTATAGTTGCTGTTGAACTGTATTCAACCTATGGTGATAACTTTTTACACGGTTATTTGTTTTTTAAGATTTGAAAAACATGTTTCTTTTTCTGATTCTACCTCTAAAACAAAGTTACATACCGCGTTTCGAATATGTGTTTTAGTGGGTTCATATCATTAAATTCACTGATAGAATATTTAATATCCCTAACACCACTGCGTAACTAATGTGTAACGTTTTCTTTGATGCGCTAACGAATGTAGGAATTAGTTAACAATGATTAGCATACAACTCTGAGTGTTGGTTAAATGATGTAGGTGAAAAGATTTGGGTATTTGATAGAGCATCTATGTTATAGATTAATAAAGTTTCTGATGGCGGATGCGCACAAAAAAAAGGTAATCATATTCAAAAACCGTATATGCAACTGTAATTTACAGGAAGGTTCAGAAAAGGAGAAGACCCATTTTTCGATTCTTAATGTTATAAGTCGTTAACTATATATTGACACAGCTCTAAGCGAACCCTAGCTTCTTCTTATCTTATTTGAAAAGAACAATGTCAATAGTGTGACAACTTTTAATGTTGCACTTATGTTTCTATAAAATTTAAAATCGTATCTTCTCCTTTTCTAAAACTTCTAAAACAAAGCTTACGTTTTGAATGTGCGTATTAGTGGATTAAATACCATTAAATCCACTAGTCTAATTCATGGGCGCTAACTCCACATCGTAACGGCGTTCTCGTGGTACTACTGTGGGTAGGAATTAGTTGACGATGAGGAACCTACAACTGCATTTTACTGTAAGATTCATAAAAGAAGATAATACGTTTTTCAATTCTTTAAAAAGGAAATATTAATATTCAAAGTTGTCGCCATAGATTGACATAGTTCTACACCAACCATAACCCCTTCCTATCTTATCTTAATAGGTTTACCATTAAATCCAATTGCGTTTGAGGTGAAATTGTCTCAACAATCCACTAATATAACTAACTGTCCTTACTTGCACTGCGTAACGGCCTTCTCGATGCCCTAACGAACCTAGGAATCAGTTGACAATGAGGAACATTCAACTCTGAGCGTTGGTTAAATGATGATGGACAAAGCATTGGGTAATGCGGTACACACTCTGTCTCCCTGTTAAAATAATCAAGTTTCTGGTGGCAGATATTCACAGAAAATGGTGAACATAGTCAAAACTTATACATGGAACTTTATTTTACAGAAAGGTTCTGCAAACTCGAAGACGCGTTTTTCGATTATTTAAAAAGGATGTGTTAATGTTTTGTCACCATATATTGACATAGTCTAAGCCAACTATGGCTCTTTCCAATTATATCGTAATAAGTTTACCAATGAATCCAACTGCGCATTTGTGTGGAAATCTTCCATTTGTGTGGAAATTGGCCATTTGTGTGGAAATCGGCACACTAACATAACTAACTGTCTGCAACTACTTCATAAGTAACTGTCTCCTCACCTCTAAAGGGCTTAAAAAAATTCCACCCTATGCTAATTTCAACGCCTTTGCACAAATATTACAGAAATTAAAAGCAGTCAAATAACACTAGCAGTTGGTTATCTTCGCTACCTATTCATAACATCTGCTAGACACTATAGACATAGTTATAAGCTGTTGTTGTCTTATATTTTACGCAAGCGTTTTTACATGTCATTATTAACCCTTCACTCCTAGTTAAAATAGGATAAGGTAAAATAAGGTTGCAAAGGTGCGAAAAACTTTTCGATACATCAGGCTAATCTAACCAAAGCACACAGATAAATTAATTCAAATTAAGTACATTTAATGTATATCTATATACAGTTATTAATATGCAAATGGAATCTAGGTATTAGGAGCTTGTAATACCTTAAAAACTTTCGACCGTGCAATTCAACATTCAAAATTCCATCTGAATATTTCAATCCTTACAAATTGCTAATAGGAAAGTGTGAAGAACACCATATTCTTTCATTAGGGGGTCAGTAGAGAGAGGTTACTGTACACCAGCTCCATCTCAACATGTAATCTACAATATGTTCTCCATATCAGAGAACGTGTTTAACCCTTAATTATTTCCACAAACTCTTGTGTTTTCCAACCTTTCTTTCCAGCAAGATTGTCTGTCTGTTTCTTGTGCTCCTTTGTAACGTGAATTGGACTCTTAATTTTGTCAACAACTAAATTCTATCATTTTTATCTCTTTTATCTTTCCATTAATCAAGCGCCTAACGTCACTTTCTTTAACTTCTCCCTTATAGTAATGTTCAATTAATCATAATAGTTTATACTAATCATGATGAGGAGGTACCCCTATTTTCAGTAAAGTACTCTGTAATTGATACTTGAGTTCCGTCAACTGGTTTATGAATTTTAACAAGTCTTGATTTAAGCACAGTACTGTGTTGTCATCACTGTAATGGCACTGAACTGTTTGTGCAGGATGCGTGTATCAATAAATCCTCTTTGTTTAAATAAAAACATTTAATAGAAACAAGTAAAACAAATTGCTGCTTTTTACGTCCACATAGGACTAATCGCCTGTAAATGTTTAGTGTTCTGATATAATAATAGAATCCACAGAGGATGGTACACCGTTGATGCGAGGAACTCGTTATTTAGTCCACAGAGGACACATAAGAGCCACACACAAAGGTCTCAAAAGATCCGCTCTCTGAAAAAACTGACCAGTTCAGGAGGAATCAGTAATTGATCTAGTGTAAACAGGAGGTAGGTGTTTAATTAACGTCGCAACACAACGGTTTATTGGTGGCGTTCCAGGATCAACCCTGAAAGGAAAGATCTAAGGACAACAAGACGTAATTTTGAAACACGGTTACCAGATGACAAGGTCACACCCGAGCTGGCACTCGGCTCTCCCAACTTCCACATCACGCCAACGTGAGGACATTTGGCGCCCAAACAGATTTAATGAGCAACAGACCCCTTTGTACGGGACGGACGTCGGTAGGATTCGAACTCACAACCATCCGATTACTAGCCTGCTGCTCATACAACCGGGCAACTGCGGTTCTGTTCACACAGGGAATTGTGTGAACAGGAATAAAAAGAAATTACTATCGAGTTTTTGAGAGATCAGTAATTGATATTGTGTAAACCGGAATAAAGCAAATAACTATCGAATTAATGAGATATATCGTGTAAACAGAGAGGAATAAAAATAAATAATTATCAAGTTGTTGAGACATTAGTAATTAATATAGTGTAAACGGAATAAATAGAAATTATCGAGTTACCAGATATCAATAATTGATATCTTGTAAACAGATAAGTTAGGTACCTAGTTGAATTTACGTCTTACTGAATCAACACAATGGACTATTGGCGACTGTCAGGATCCATCCCGATAAGAGAGATCCGAGGACAACACTTCATTTTGAACTACTCACAGATGAGGAGGTCAACAACTGAGCTGGCACTCCACTCTCAAAACTTCTGTGCCAAATTGCGGGCATTTGGGGCCACGACAAATTTGACTGGCACCAGCCTCTTCGTACACGACGGTCTTTGGTTGAATCGAGTTTTGAGCTCTCAACTTTTCGGGCTCTAATACACATCTCTGCCACCAGGGCTACTACGTCCCCGTAAACAGAGAGGAATAATAATAATTTGTCGAAATAACGAGATACCAGTAATTGATATTGTGTTAGCAGATAGAGGAGAGGGGATTGGATCTCGGGGCTCTATGGCGAAAGGTAAAACAGAAAAAGTGAGGAATAAAAAAAGGGTAATCGAGTTGCTGAGACATTGGTAATTGATATCGTGTAAACACAGAGAGAGAGAGGAATAAAAAGAATGTGCTTTCAGAGGGAAATATTAACTGGTACATAAAAAAAGTTAAAAATATCGCAAACTCGCGCGTTCTATGAAGTAAACATGCACACAAGAAATAAAGTCATCTTCATCAAAAATCTAAATATGCTCACAAAGTTAAAGATTAAATATTAAATAAAATAAGGACATAAAAGTATTACACGCACGTTAAACTATAAAGTAAACAAATATGTACTTAAGAAATAAATTAAGTTACCTTCACCAAAAAGGTAACTGTGCTCCCACAGGGAATGATTAAATGGTAATCTAAGTACGGGCAAAAATATTGCGCGCTCTTTAAATTATAAAGAGCCAACCAAGCGGTATAGTGGTTTAGGTGTTAGCCTCTAGATCGGAAGGTTCCTTATTCGAATCCGTGTCCATGGATGTTTGTAAGCGTATAGCGTAGGGGCGGCTGGTGTACCTTAAATCTGTCGTGGCCAAAAGTCCTCACGTTGGGTTGGTATGGAAGCGAGTAATTCTTCCAACCATGTTACCGTGGCTCCACAAAAGAAAGGATTAAATGAAAACAAAATAAACTAAAACATATTGCTCGTACATTAAAGTATAAAGTAAACATGTACGCTAAAAATAGATTACAAAATCTTCATTGAACAGCTACACGTGCTGACAAAGGGAATAATTCTATGGTAAGCACTAAAAAAGGAAATAATTCGATGGTAAACACTAAGTAAGGGAAGAATTAAAAGGTAAACCCTAAATAAAGAAAAAAAAAGAATTAAATGCTAAACCCTAAATAAAGGGAGAATTAAATGACAAGCACTAAATAAGGTAATTGGTAATTGGTAAACACTAAATAAGGGAAGATTGAAATGATTAACACGAAATAAGGGAAGAATTGAATGGTAAACTAAATGAGGCAAAAAGTATTGCCTAGTTTATTACTGGGTTCCATGAAAACATGATTATAACACTTTTTTTATGTACACTCCTCTGAAAACTTAAAGAGAAAATACTGCTATCGTGCCTTCCTGCCGACATTCCAAAAAAGAATTGAGATCTTTCAAAAGCCACAAGTTTCTGAGCATAAAATTAATCTCAGCCTCATGGGACGCATTGACAGGGGCGGTGTTGTTTGATAAGAATCGTTGGCGAACGAAATGCGGAGGAGTAAAGCTCGAAAGTTCAAGAAGTTTCTATTAGAAAGTGGGAATCGAAAAAGAAATACACGTCTCTGAAAGTAGGTGATGGAGTCTATATTGCTTTAAGCACAACCGAGTTTATTAAAATCTGTCTATCACAATCTCTTTCTTTGGGTAAGGAAACTTTAAACATTACTCGAATCTAAAACTTTTCTCAAAAAGAAGATGCGTCGTTTTAAAATTGAAAATCTCTGACATGAGTTTTTAATATAGAAGAGCGCCTGGAATTTTCTTTTTGGTTTCACAAACTTAAAAACAGTATCGCGCAATACGTTTAGAAAGATTGCTTATAAATACAGTATAACCTCATTATAACGGAGTAATAGGGGCTGAAGGTTGTCCGTTTTAATGAAAATCCGGTTTGGAACAAGTAATTCTTATAGGGGTTTAATACAACATGGTGTGAATCAGTAAAAGTACAGTAGTTAGCTATAAAAAGTGATCATTATATATCAAATAAAAAACAGCCTTCAACATAGGTTGAATTGGAAAAGATGTGTATACGTACACACTGCATTAATCTTTAGAACAAGAAGGTTGATTGATGTTGTTGTTGTTGTTTCTTATGCCTACACTGGCAGACCAGAGGAGTGCCAGGCCCGTCGAAGACTGCAAGAGGCGAGGGGGTGCGCCTTCCTTGTTATTGAGCCCCATTGGGAGGAAGTCCGACTTTGCTCGACATACATGACACATCCGTTTTTACAGGAAGACCCCTTTCATATATCCATTCACTCACACGTATCGTAATTTAGATCCCAATCAGAGGTCGATAACCCCCTGATCATGTACCCTCAGAGGTCTTGATTTGATATGTAACATGGGGGAATTTGTATTCGAGCAAGTATCAACTTAATACTCGTTCAGATAAGCAATGTCCGATCAATATCCGCTAGTCTACAGTATAGTATTTGTATTCATCATGACTGATATGCATCCTTATAATATTTATGTTAAACACCATGTTGTTGAGCAACATGTATTTTTATCAGAGCCGCGGTAGCCGGGTACGAAGAGTAATGGATTAGCAACCGGAGGGTTGCGAGTGTGTATTCAACCAAAGACATTGTGTACAGAGTGGGCTGGTTCACGTTGAATCTGTTATGGCTTAAAATGTCCTCACGTTGGCGTGGTATGTAAGTTTGGAGACTGGAGTGCAAGCTCAGGTGTTGCCTCGCCATCTTACTTTGGTTCAAAATGACGTGGTGTTGTCATCGGATATTTCCCTTTGGGATTGATCCCGAACAGTCACCAATAGCCCGTTGTGTTGCTCCAGTGCTATGATGATTATAATATTTACCTACATTCTGTAGTATTTCAGGTCATTCAATCTCTTAATTTTTATAATGTTCTTTCATTACTTTTGTATATGAACCATTCTCATAGTTTTTTTAATACCAATTTCATCTTATGCATCGTGTTGTTGATCAATCTGGTTCAAAGCAATGAATTAAACTCATGTTGTTGTTGTTGTTTCTTATGCCTACACTGGGAGACCGGAGGAGTGCCAGGCCCGTCGAAGACGACAAGAGGCTAGGGTGTGCGCCTTCCATGTTATTGAGTCCCATTGGGAGGAAGTCCGTCTTTGCTCGACATACATGACACATCCGTTTTACAGGATGGTCCCTTTCATACATCCATTCACTCACTCACACTTATCGTAATTTAGATCCCAATCAGAGGCCGATAACCCCCTGATCAGGTACCCCCAGAGGTATTGATTTGGTATGGGAACATGGGGTACTTTGTGACCACGACCTATTTAAAGTGCCCCAGTCACCATTAGTGAACACGACGGTCTTTAGCCAGGTCGAAGCGCCGATCTCGCAATCATCAGAATTGCAGGCCCACAACTCTTTTGATGCGAGTCCGACGCTCTGATTGCTGTTGGTGGTAGTTGATCGTGTTGATTGCTTACATTCATTGGTTTGAAAAAATAATTTATTTTCTGCTGGATTTGATTGCTGCTTTTTTCCTCAGTTAATAACTGACGGAGGTTTCTTAAGGGGGGTGCTCATAAATTGAAAACACATTTCCATTTATCGATTGTTCAACATATTGAATGGTTTTTCACTTCGTTCCCGGTTCATTATAATTGACGTTCGTTATAATAGGATCTGTTACAATGAGGTTCTACCGTATACCTTTTATTACAGACATCTAGATAGAAATTGGTATGAAAAACGCTATCGGATAAAATAGAATTCGTCGCACTAGAATGCAATTAGGACAAACCCTTCCCGAATATTCAATGACCGAAATAGATATGAAAAATATATTATATGAAAAATCAAATGTATTAAATTATTTTCTGTGTTATTCGAAGGTCATAATTCTTAACAAAATATTTCACATTACGCTTTTAGTTGGAATTGTAGAAATAATATTTGGTGATTATCGGGGCATCATGGCTCAATGGGTATTCCTACCGAACTCGCAACCTGTGAGTTGTAAGCCCATCATGTTCGATTCCTGTTGGGTACTATTCCTCCCTGAGTATATTTCTATCTCTGTTTCTAGGTGAATTACAGTTTAAACTTTCATTGTGTGTGTCTTCATTACTTTATGCTGTCAGTCTTGTGTTTGGAGCACCTTAGCTAAATATGTCCATCGCGCCATATAAACTCAATTGAAAAATCCAACCAACCAACATGATGGTTGTCTCGATGAGGTATTTCGTCATTAGCAAAACTGACAAGATCTTCTTATCGTCATCATCAAAAAAATCGGCAATATCTTGATGCCGAGATATCTTGTCAAAATTGATGATATCTTGATGGGCGAGATATCTCTTTGAAACCACTTGGCACCAAAAGGTCTTAACTAGAGGAATATTTTGAAGCAGAGTACAGCATTCTCAATTAATCTTTCTAGGATTAGACGCATATTAATTTGTGACAAAACTACTGAGTTTAATTTTGATTTGATCTTCAAACATCGTTCTGTTTGAGGGTATATTTTTTTGCAATATTTTGATGACAACCCTTCTAGTGGTTGTCTCGACCAGGTATCTTATCTTTATCAAAACCAACCAGATCTTGTTGAACGAGATATCTCGTCGTTAGAAGAAAACACGGTCAAGATCATTAGAAGAAAACTGACCCGATGACGGGATCTCTTATTAGCAAAATTGATCAAGTCTTGTTTGTCGAAATATCTTGTCCAAACCATTTAAAGAGTTAAACATTAAATTTTGTTTTAAATTTTTGAACATACGTTTATATTCTTCTAATTCAGGTTAGAAAATTACACTTGTACGCAAAGTAAGATATGTTTAACAAAAGATGTAACAATAAAAACAATCATTACAGCATCTACGTTATAGTTCTTAGAATTCTTACGTATTCTCAGTGAATTTTGCGAAGATTAAAGTATAAATCATGAAAAAAAGCACTGAGTTTTATTTGGTGTGATTTTCAAACAAGATTAATTAGCTTAAAGATGAACACCTAGTTTCAGTTTTTTTTTAAAGGTACCAATATCAATTTAATAACCTAAATATTTATATCGTTTTTGAATTTTTGAGCATTTGTATATTTACTTCTTTAGTTAATAGCACATGTAAGCTATAGACGACTTTCTTAAGAAAAAATGTAGCAAAAAATTATTGTTTGTGTTGATATAGTAGAATGCAATTACACTAAACCCTTACCAAATTTTGAACTGCTTAAATAAATTTATAAGTAACATCATATATTTTAATTTATTTTCTATATTAATCGAAATGTATTAATTCTTTAGAAAAAATTTCACATGAAGATTTTAGTTTGATTTACAGGTGTAATTCTAAATGATTTAACTGAAAAATATTTAATGCAGCAAACGCTTTGTCAAAGATAATAGGTTTTTAGAAATACTGGTTTTTATTTTGAATTTTGAACAGTGCCAATGCCAATTTAATGACCTAAACATTCATATCAATTTCGAATTTTTGAACACTCATTTGTTTGCTTGTTCCAAGTAGGCTAGTTACCAACACTTATACAAGGACAACGTTGTTTAATAAAATAGTGATGAAGCAAAAATACATTTTTTATAGCTTGTCTTGTGAACGCTGACATCTACAACAGCTATCTCAACCCCGAATGAGGTATACTTAAGTCTTTTTTAAGGTTTAAATTTAAATTTAAAGTAATAAAAATGAAGTAATGTAACTAAATCGAAGCACCAGACAAAACTGATGATTGATTGTAAGTTTTAAAGACTTTCATGGAAGTGTTAAATTGTTAAAAGTGTATCAAAAGAAAAAGATATTGAATTTCACAACTTAAAAGTAAAACGCATACTTTATCAAAAAAAAATTTAACATTTACACATTAATTAAAGCATTTACATCTCCACAGCTATCTCAAATCTACGGCATTAGAAATATGTAAGGCATAGCCAAAATTTAAAATAAAAAAAAGGAATTAATTTAATAAAAAAACTGCAATACCAAAGAGGTTTAAAAGATGTTTTACGTGAAAGGGCTGATTTATAAAAACTACATCAGCAAGAAAAATTTTCGAACGTCACAATCTTAACGGTAAAATGCATACTTTGTCAGTAATATAAATAAAAAACATCTGGCACTCATCAGCTTTCACTATAATAAAAACAACGTGCGTATTTTAACAGCTGTAGAATTTTTTCCCGTTTACCCTTCACGTACTCTAGAAACAATCAATCTTCCTCTCTAGTGGATTACCGCACATAATGATGATACTGTGTAGATATTCGATTTTGAATGACTTAAAATAATGCGCTAATTAATCATCTATTTTGACAATACTACCATTATAAAATTATTTGTTTTACATTGTCGCTGTTTCTGAAAGCGAAGCCCACAATTTAGTGGTTAAAGTTTTATTTTTGTCTTTTGAATATCAAAAATCGGTTTTTTATATAAGCTTACCATATTTCCATCGTCGTCAATAGCCCGTTGTGTTGCTCCAATACTAGGTTAATAAAATTACCATACTTACCATATTTCCAAGAGATGAGAACGAGACATTGGGTGGCAAAAACGCAAAGGGAGTTATGTAGTATTCTGTATTCACGTAGAACTAAAACGATAAATTCTTTCTGGAGCTCGTCATTATAATTTCAATTTCGCCTCTTTGACATTGCAAAGACAGACTTCAAACTTTAAAATTAAAACTTAAAACTCGAATTATTGCCGGCATTGGATAATGAAATCACCTTCTAGCATAGAGGCAAAACAAAAACTATCGCTACTGCAGAACGAATTCCGTGTCTAAAATGTACAAGTATTGAAAACACGCAATTTTTGTTTTTTCTAACTGCGGATATCGATAAATACAAACAAAAAATTCGACTCCATAGAGTGATTCTCAACCACTGAGCCGCGGCACTTTTGTGTGCCGTCAAATTCTTAGAGTGCGCCGCCAAATTTTAGAAATGTATATAGTAAAAATTATAATGCTCTTTTTTATTGCGAGTAAAGTTTGTTTAAATTAAAGAAAAGTACACTGTAAAAGAAAACTGTTGTTTTTACAGTTAAATACCATATTTTTAACTGTTTTTATCTTCGATAAATGCGACCTTTCATAAAGTGAAATATTCGCCCCAACGTGATGCGATTATCCCATGATAGCCAAAAAAGCTTTAAAAATATTATTACAAATTTCTATACCTTATTTGTGTGAATTCGTATTTTCAGTATTAAGCAACATAAAAACGAAAAAAAGATCGAGACTGTTAAATGTAGAAGACGATATGAGAGTAGCATTGTCATTTTTATGACCAAATATGAATGAAATTATCAAAAAACATCAAGCTCAAATTTCTCATTAAAAGTATTCTTATTATTACCTTGTAATTATTCCCTTAATAAACGTACTGGTTTTTTTGTAGTAAATATGTTATTATTTTATTTTACATTCAAAATTATTACAATAAACTATTTTACACAGTGTATTATAGGTAAGTAAACAACTTTTAAACTTATCTTTTTCTTTGTGTGCCCCCAAATTTTGAAATCGTTAAAAGTGTCCCGCTACAAAAAAGGTTGAGAATCACTGCCATAGAGTTTTACAAATTACAAGCATCCATATTCTTCTATTTTTAGCTGTGTGTGGGGGGCACTTGAAATAAATTAACTCACTGTGTTTCATTTTTTCACTTATTTTGTGTTGAGTAAAACTCTCAAAATAAAAACATAGAGACAAACAACAAAAGGACAAAACATCAAAACGTTTTACAAATTTCAAGAATCCATGAAATTTTTTAAATTTTCAACAGCATGTGCGTAGCACTTGAAATACATTGACTCACTGTGTTTCATTTTTTCACTCCTTTTGTGTAGAGAAAATCGATCAACACAAAAACACGGAGACAAACAACAAAAGGTTCAAACATCGAAACGAGATTAAATAAATAAACTATCAGCAGTTCATCAGTTTAGGCTATGAAATAGATATCTTGACTTCCAATATGCCGCCAGACAATTTTATCAAACCCAAAATGGGAGGAGTCCATTTCGTCACTGTCACGCTAAACGTATGTTGTTTCTTTTCTCATCCATGTATATGTTACAGAAGAGAGCGGCGTGGTGTTGGTTTGCTAAGCAAAGTTGTAGCGTGGTATCGTTGAAGTTGGTAGCGTGCTGTTGGTTTGCTTAGCAAACCAACATTACTGGCAACGCCGTGATGCTTGGTTTTAATCTTTGTAAATTTTTCCGCAGATTTCAAATCCGTTAAAATTTTCAATCTGTATTTAACGATTCCTATTTTACGAAAAAAGAACTTAACAATTCCAGTCAAAATGTTTTTATTTTTTTGCTCTCCTTCGTTAAAATGAAAATCTGTTTTTATTTTTATTTTAACACGAAGGGCAGAAAATGCAATCTGTTTGTTTTTGGAAAGCGAAAGTTCACGTGACGTCACAATCTCTTGTGAAAATTTTAAAGATTAAAAGAAAATCAAAAGAATAAGGTATCTATCTGTTGTAAAAATTTTATTCTACCTTCAACGATCGCTGAGATAGAAAAAAAGCACTGAAGAACGCCAGTGATTACTTTAGTAATCTTTTGCTTTACTGGAATCCGTTTCGTAGGAAATCAAAATGAATGAATCTCGAAACAAACGAAGGTCATTCGAATGTGTTCTCTCCCCGGAGATGAAAAAAACGTGGCATAGATCCAAAGTCTGACGTCAAAGTGACACATGAGGGCGAAAAGACTAAATTTTGATGTTTCTTCATTCCTCGGAATTACCGCGGTAGAATTAAAATGGTGAAAAAAACTATTAAATTCATTTTAAAATCTTCTAGATTGAATTTTAAAATTTGCCTCGATCCTAAAATTGCAAAACATTCGCACTACCCGTGTGACAAAACTTATTACTGTAAGTGCCACAGATTCGGCAGGACTTCGCGGGAAAAAACAAAAAACAGACAAACACTTTCTTTATAATAGTCGAGAGTAATCTATGTAAAGTTCTAAATATTTTGTAAGATCGCAGAGATCTTACAAAAGAGAGTCTCTCATCATCAGGTGCGTTCTGTGTTTAATCCTGTTTGAATTTGTGTAGGTGTTTGTCTAGGCTCTTTCTTCCTCCTAGCACGGATGATCATTCAAGGTCAATCCCTCGGGAGATCCCATGGTCCTTCCATCCAACATTTCTCAGTGTGTTGACCGGAGAACCTCACAGTCACTTCATCCACACAGGACACAGTAAGGACTGTTGAATTTTTTGAATATGTACAGGTGTTTAGCTAGACTTTTTCTTTCTCCTAGACCGGATGACCGTTTAAGGACAACACCGTCAACGTTCTCAGGGATCCAATGGTTCATTGAGGCCAACATTCCTCAGTGTGTTCATCGGAGAACCTCACAGTCACTACCACCACACAGGACACAATTGAGACTGTTGAACATGTTAAATCTGTACAAGTGCTTGTCTAGACAATCATGTTCAATCTCCAATCTGAAGGCAGCAACAGCAACTCGCCGAGGGGTAGCAGGAATTTTAGAAAGTGAATCTTTCCAAGCTTTCTTTGATTTCATCCGCTTGCCTATCTTGGCAAAAAAATTACAAATTATGTAGAGTTAAGTCGATTGCTTCGGAAACATTCTACAGTATATTCTACAATATATTGATATGAGACTATAGGTTATTATAATAATAACACTGGGGAACAGCAATTTTGTTGTCTTAGATCTATGACTAGCTTTTGAATGACTTTTGGCCTCTGGATCCAAAAATAACAGCAATTTTTATCTATCACGTCAACTTTTTAAGCTGCAGGATGCCCTCTCTTTGTCGCAAAATTCATACAAAATTTGCATATAAAGGAAAATAATGGGAAAACTTACCAAATATACTGTTTACAAAGAATAGTTTTATTCATACAAAGGCTATATATAGTTACTACAAGTTAAATTGTGTTCATATATACAAATAGTAAAGTTTTTTTTACCAAACGGTAAACATACATATTAAGGAAAAATGTTTCGCTTATAGCTTTTTCTGAAGTGTTTAATCTGTGGACATTCTCGCTTGATGCTCCCCAACAACAGCCATCATATGTACATCCCATCTACCTTGATATCGTGCCTCCATGACGTTCTAATCTTGTTGGAATCACTCACCCTGCTCATCACTGACTGCACCTAGATTTTTCAGGAAGTTAGGAAGATGGCTATGCAAAAAATGCAATTTGATGATCATGTTGCAGCCAAGAATTTTGAAGATCCACAAGAGTTGCTGAACAATTTCAGTGTAATTATGTGCTTGTGTATTACCAAGAAAGTCTTTGACAATGTTTTTGAATGCCAACCAAGCATTCTTTTGAAGTTCTGTCATTGTACGATGAAGTCTTTAATGAACTGCCGAGTCTGTAGTCCATCAAACACACCGGCCTTTATCTTTTCAAATGACAGGCTAGGAAATCCTGAAATGAGATACTTGAAACAGTCTCTTGCAACTGACAAAGCTTTAACAAATTGCTTAGTGATACCCAGTTTCATATTCAGAGGTGGAAATATAATGTTCTTTCCCATTGCTGTAAGTGCCCAAATGTGATGTAAGTGTGAAATCACATTACTGTAAGTGCCATAAAATCGTCAGGACTTTGAGCGTAGAAAACAGACAAACACTTCCTTTTATGAGTAGAGTTAATTTTTTCAAAAATATAAGCATCATCATATTGGAAGAACATTTTAGCATTAGATTTTAGCATTCTAAATTAAAATGCTTAAGCACAAGCACAGAATTCCATCCAAAAAATGTTCCTCTTATTTATTATTTATATTAATTTTTATTTTAATGTGCTATCTTCTTATTGAAGATCCTACATTTAAAAGAAATTCAAACAAGCTGCACATGCTATATTTTATCCTTTTGATAAGGATTTTGGCCATAAATATAACCTTCGTCAAATTGAAAGCACATTTTTAACTGTTCAAGATAGTTGATTACTTGTGATTGTGTCTGATCTCTCAAATTCCAAACAGAAAATGTGTCAAAATAGAACCCCACGTGTCGATTTATTCATCATATCAAATATAAAATAAATATCTCCTTGAAATTCGAGCTCACGGATCCCTCTAATCTTTAAGAACACTTTGAGTTCTATTATTCAAACAATCGAGACAAGTTTCACTCCGAAATGCAAGAATTAAAAAACAAAGAAGTTTCCCTGAGATAACTCATACCCATAAGTGATTCGATCATGAATTAAAACTTCTCTATTTAAGCTATTTTGAAGAAATAGCAGCAGACGCTATCTTTTATTATCAATTCACGTGCGACTGTTTATCAGCGAGAACGAAACAAACTGCACGATCTGATTTTGTATTTCATATTCAACTCTTCAGCGTAAAGACAGTTTGAGAAAACATCTCGAACAAGAAAAGTATCTTAGCGCAGCAATAATGAGAACTGTCGTATATGCGTTTCTTGTGTTGGGTTTTAATCTTGCATGGAGATCAGATGCAGACAGCTTAGAAAGGCACCTAAGTAGGTTTGAATATGTAGCTGGATTAAGCAACGAAGTACCGGATTATGGATACGCAAGCTTAGGTAAATGAGCTATTGGCATTAAAATTTTTAGATTTAGACTAGTTAAATATTGCTCAGCAACAAAAGCAGTTATGAGTTTCTCTAGATGTTTTATAGAACTGGGGTTACTTTATGTGGCACTTAGTCCAGGGCTCGAAATACCCGGGTGCACAGGTACACTGTGCACATGAAAATAAAATTGTGCACTTAATTTTTTCCCGCTAGGCACACCTGTGCATCTAATTTAAAAACTTAGGTGCACCTTGTGCACCTGTATTAAAAAATATATTTCGAGGCCTGACTTAGTCCTCTTGGAAACTGTTTGTGCCTAACTAAAGGTAGATGTTTTATAGAATTGGTTACTTTTTGTGGCAGAGTTAGTCCTCTTGGGAACAGTTTGTGCCTAACTAAAGGTAGAGGTTTTATAGAATTGGTTACTTTTTGTAGCACTTAGTCCTCTTGGGGACAGTTTGTGCTTAATCAATGGTAGATGTCTTGTAGAATTGGTCACTTTTTGTGGCACTTAGTCCTCTTGGGGACAGTTTGTGTCTAACTAAAGGTAGATGTTTTATAGAATTGGTTACTTTTTGTAGCACTTAGTCCTCTTGGGGACAGTTTGTGCCTAACCAAAGGTAGATGTTTTATAGAACTGGTTTCTTTTTGTGGCACTTAGTCCTCTTAGGGACATTTTGTGCCTAACTAAAGGTAGATGTTTTTTTAACTCCTAATTTTTAATATCTTTGACAATAGGAACTAGATATTTTCGAATTCCTATTGTCAAATACTTCAATGCATTTCCATTCTTCAAGAGGTTACCTTCTTCAAATAAACACGCGTATCACCATCCTTAAGTACCCCCAATGATTTGTCTTCCCTTCAGTCTTACACTCAACTTTTCGTGAGATTTTTTTTTCTTCCATCGTTCAATAAAAAAATTTTAGGTTAACTTAGTACATCCTGTGTTTGGCAGAGCTTGGCTATGCTTGGCCCTTGCGACTTTAAAATCTAATCAAGCATCAATGCATTCACTTCAGAGGGCCCACATTTAAAAATACAAGTTTTGCGCAACTCAAGACATAAGTGTAAAAACTTTTGGTCAACTGTTTTCAAATATTCTGCTTCTGTCTTATAATCTCCATTAGTAGTCAGTCCCTCACCTTTGAAATATTTAATGAGGGATCATATTGAAAGGCATTCTTAATCGAATAATGATTCTTTGAAATCCCCCATTAATTTAACTCTCGCCTTTTTGTGTTCGTTCTTCCTTTTTTTTCATTCCTCTTTCTATAAAAAATTGATTTAGTTCAGCCTGTGTTTGGCGCATCTTGGCTATGCTTGGTCTGTGCGACATAAAAATCCAATTAATTAACCAACCATCAATGGCATTTTCGAATGTTCGAATATTTTGGTGTCTTTGATGCATGGACAAAATTTCACTTAGGAGGGTCCAAAACTACAAATGCAAGTTCTACGCGAACTCAGACATAATTGTAGAAGTATACATTTTACTTCTCTCTGATAATCTACACATATAGTCAGTCCCTCATACTTAAAATATTTAATACCCAGGAACATTTTGAAAATAATTAAAAAATTCTTAATCCAATAGCAATTCCTTAAAATAATAAAATACATTTCAAATGCTTAGTCGCATATAAATTATCAACAACGCAGCGTTTTAATAGTGGAAAACCTATTTAATTTTCTGTCTCGTAAAGGATTGATACCCAAGTTCTTCACAAATTCCGGTCGTTTGACTTCTAGGCCATTATCTAATAGTCTCTTGAAGGACTGATACCGAAGTACTTACATCAAAATTATCCACTTTCAAACTTTCGCCAGAAAACAAATTTTCTTGTAAATATAAAAACTATCGAAGTATATTTGCATGGTTACCATCCATGATCAGTTGGAAATGTTCTGTTTCTTAAAGATTATTCAATGAAGATAGTCTACATATATGTCTTTCATAGATTTTAGTATTAAAACATTGTTGAGTCTCCCTTTATACCTCTTCTGTGCCCTTCTATTGGCATCGGCCCCATGTTTTGAGAGCTGTTTATATTGGTGACAGGTTGTAATATGTGTCTTTAAAAGTTTTCTTTTAGTTTTACCCTATCCTCAATCATATACTTCGTACCTTTAGGTTTTTCTCTAGCCTCACACATATAAAAGGGTAATACCCTTTTTCAGCATGCTCACCACTGTTGCAGCTGAAGGTGCGCCAGTCAAAGTCTACCAGTTTTAGGGACTCGTCTGGCCAGCTGATTACTGAATTACATTGCATTACAGCTGTTATTGTTGTTTTGGTAAGCAAATAAAATGTCCAAGAAAATCGAGAGTGCTGACAAATGTGAAGTGAGATCTGTGCTCCGATTTCTAAACACAAAATGTGCGTCCAGGCGAAATTTATTATGAAATCAAAGCAGTGTATGTTGAAGTGATGGATGAAATCATGTGTGTCGTTGGTGCCGAAATTTTAATGAGGAAAGAGAGAATGTCCATGATGATGAGCGATATGTGCGCACAAATGTCAGTACGGATGAACTTGTCAAGTCTGTCAAAAGTTTAAACAATGAATCTCTACTCGCAAACTTATAGCTACGGTCTTTTGGGACCGTCACGGAATATTGCTTATCGAGTTTATGCCACGGGGGGAGCCTGCATAAACGGAGACGCATACTGTGAGACGTTAAAGAAGCTACTGCGTGCAATTCAGAATCGAAGCCGGGGCATGTTGTCTAGCGGCTTGGTCCTCTTGCATGACAACGCATGGCCTCATGCAGCTGCGAAAACGCAACAGTTGATCAACAAGTTTCATTGGGAAATTCTTAACTCCTCCAATAGCCTGGACTTAACCTCCAGTGACTTTCATTTGTTCGCAAAGTTTTAGGAGTGTCAGGCTGGTTCCCCCCCCCCCGCCTTATTCGTATGCTTCCATCTTTTTCTCCCTCATGTTTTTATACAGGTTTGTTTGCTTATTTGACACTTTAAAAATATCTAGATTCTTTTTGACAATAATATTATACTAAGGTTGCATGTCATACGTTTGCCGATAATATTGATAATGATACGTTTGAACGAACTGAATTCTTTCGTAAACTAGCCCTTTCAAGGGTTAACTTTCTTTGTATAAGAGGGCTTCACAAATCCGAGGTGCCCCAGATTATTTACTGTTTTATCTTATAGTACTAGGGTTACATGTCATAATAATGCGATAGTATTGGCCATAATACGTATAAACAAAATAAATTCTTCCGTAAACAAGCCTCTCAAGGGTTCATTTAATTCAAGTATAAACGGGCTTCACAACCTCTAAATACCCTAGTGATCTGCTCTTCCATCCATTACACCCACTTATTTGTATACTTTCATGATCCCTTTCTTCTCCTTTGTGTGATTTAATGTTGGTTTAGTTGTTTATTTGGTATTTTAAAAATCTATAATTTCTTTGGTGTCAATTTGGTGTTATTTCTTGGGTTATATGTCATAAATTAATCTATAAAAAAGGAAATATCATAACTCTTCTGTTAACAAGCCCTCTCAAGTGTTAACATTTTTCACACATACACGGGCTTCACAATCCCGAAGTACCCCTCTGATCTGCTTTCCCTTCTTTTATTTTTTTACCTTCGCCTATTCGTATACTTCCATCTTTTTCTTCTCCCTCGTAGTACTTTTTGGTTTGTTTGGTTGTTTATTTGCTATTGTTAAATCTCTTGCTTGTTCATAATTGACCATTGAAGCCTAAACCAGCCATCCATTCTAAAACAAGCAACTGGGTTTTTCTTGGGGCCATTCTCAATATTTCCCCAAGCTGGCATCACTTACTGCAACAGTATTCGTATAAGGTAATTCAAATTATATTACTTTAATGGATATAAGAGTACAAGTTAAGAAATTCATCGAAATATTAGTAATTCAAATTCATATTCCACATTGGTTGAGAGACAATACGAAATAAAATTCAATTTGAATACTGTAGCTAGTTCGAGAGGTATAAATCAGGTTTTTCCCTTTACAATGGAAAAGATCATGAAAACTAAGTTCTTTATGCTCCCTTTTTATTATTCTAATTGGATTAACCCGTTTTATCCCACTGTCCTATTTAAAGCACAGCTGAAAAATAGCAAGTGAAAATCAGTATTTGTGTTTTGGGGAATATTTTATCAGCTGGTAACATGTAGTAGTATGTATAAGCTCTGCTAGCATGAGTTATGTGTCGCAAAGTCTGGCTCCTCCTGCTGGAAACTTTGTTTATTCCCTGAATTAATTGGCGTGGTTTGTATCTTCTTTTTGCGGTTGCAGAATTCCTTTTCGGTTTACTTTGGACACGTGGATGAGCATTTTTTTTATGTGATAGTACTCTTTCTTATCATCCTGTTGGTTAATTAAAGCTTTATTGCTATTAGGTAAGTAGTAGGGTATTCTTTTTTAACTGTCCTCTAAATAGGACAGGGGGACGATACGCATGCAATCTACGAGTTTTTTCTAACCTCATAAGTAAAATAACTTTTTCCCTCACTAGCGTTTTATCACTGCTTACTTATGTCAATACAAAGGTTTCTGAAGTTAGAGGAAACATTGAGGAATTATTAAATAGTTTAAACATAGTTTAGGTGATAGTTTAGGAATAGTTTGGAACAGTTTATCCAAGGCAAGCCAATACGTTATGGATATAAACTTTGGACTCTGTGTGAAAGCGAAGGATATTGTTAGAAGTTTTCTCTCTAATGCGGAAAAGAATCTGATGCAAGAAATGATACTCCTATTAGTACCCGGGTTGTAATGAAACTGACAGAAAATATTGTGAATCCTTCAAGCTGCACTATATTTTGATAACCTTTTCACCAGCATTGTTCACACGAAAAGTCTTGGTGAACAGGGTTATCGAGCCACAAGAACCATACGAGAAAATTGGATAAACCATGAGTGTCCTTTAGAAAAATCAAAGACTATGCGGAAGAAAGAAAGAGGCACGTCTGATTTTGCATGTGACAAGAATTTCGAGATTTTCTTGGTGCAATGGAATGCCAATAGTACTGTCACTGTTGCTACAAATTTCAACACTTTAAAACCATTCTTTGATGTGAAGAGGCGAGTAAAAGACACAAAGATAAAATTAAAGTGACGATGCCGAATTTGATAATTTCTTACAACAATGGATGTGGATCACCACAACTGGTTGGCTGTACTAGATGTAATGTGAAGAATTGTGTGTAGACTAATGTGTAGAATTCATGGAAAAAGTGGTACTGGCCACTTTTCATTCTTACACTGGACATGGCAGTGGTAAATGCATGGACAATCCACCAAGCTGTCAACAAAAGTGATGCCCTAAACTTGAAGGAGTTCCGAAGAGCTATAACAACAGTTTATTTAAAAAATACTGCGATCATAACAAGAGATATACCCAGGATCTCTTCTGTACCTTCTAGTGCAAAAGAAGACGTCTGTAAAGATGGTGTTGGCCATTTTCTACTAAAGAGGGAAAAACAGCGTCATTGTCAAAGAGAATGCTGCAAAGGAAAACCCAAAACATAATGTGGGAAATGTGACAAAACACTTCGTCAGGCTTGCTTTGGGCCTTTCAATTAAGATTAGAGTCAAATTCAACTGAAAATTGAACTCTTATGTAAATAAGAAAGTACTATTCGGATAAAGTAAAGCTTTGTAAACGGAAATTGCTTTTCACTAATGAAGAGAACACGAAACCATGAAAGTGCAAATTTTATCACCTTTATCCCAGTGTCCTATTTAGAGGACGGGTCAGATTTCTTACATAATATATAAACATTTTTCAAATTTTTTGTATTTAGTTTATTTAGGTTTAATTAACTTTAGAAAATATGATTCTTCTCAAATTTGAACTAAATAAATAAATTGGGATAAAACGGGTTAAGTGACTAAACTGTTCCCCAATAAGTGTGCATTTTCCTTTTCTACATTTTCCTTTAACACACATTTTCCAATATTTTAAAATGGAGAAGAACTCAATTAACAACTGTTTGAGTAATCATAGTGTGAAAAAGTCTAGTTAAGTACCATAAGTAACTCTTATAGTTTTAAGCATTTTAACAGCCGTTAACACTCTTGCCCAGCATCATCCGGCACACATAAACTGATTACCAAAATCCTATGGCACACCATAAAATATATTTTTTCCAATCCAACATATATATATATATATATATATATATATATAATTTTTCCTTCATTTCCAAAAAAAGTAATTACTAGCCCTTTGCACACCCAAGTAGATTTCTAAAAATCTTTTTGAATAATTTGTTTATATTGTACTTTACAATAAAAAAATAATACGAAACATTATTTCTCGGTTATTGAAATTATGTGTGAGCACAACTGTTATAAGTTTAAAACTAAACAATTGAAATGAATAAATCTTAGACAATCAAAACAGTTGCACCTTTTCATAAGGCACACCAGTGCTATTCTTGTGGATCACCGATTGAAATCGCTGTTATGTATATAACTAGACACTGCGTGGCTATCCCGGTGTTGCCCGTGCCCGTGGTGTAACATATTAATCTGGTGTAAAATTTTCCGCAGATTTCAAATTCGTTACAATTTTTATTCAACCTTTAACGATCGCTGAGATAGAAAAAAGCACTATAGAACACTAGTGATAACTTTAGTAATATCTTTTGCTTCACTGGAATCCGTTTAGCAGGACATCAAAATGAATGAATCTCGAAACAAACGAAGGTCATTCGAATGTGTTCTCTCCCATTCTAAAGACGGGAGATGATAAAACTTGGCATGGTTCCAAAGGCTGATGTCAAGGTGACGTGAGGGCGAAAGTCTAAATTTTGATGTTTCTTCAGTCTTTGGAAGAACGTGAATGGTGAAAAACCTATTAAATTCATTTTTAAATGTTCTAGATTGAATTTTAAAATTCGCCTCGACCCTAAAATTGAAAAACATTCGGACAACCTGTGTGCCAAATCTCAGTACTGTAAGTGCCATAGATTAGTCAAGACTTTGAGTCCAAGAAAACAAACAAACACTTCCTTTTATAATATTAGAGATAGACCAATATAAACAGACTACATTCTTGACTCTCGCAGCAGCATAGTAAACAGGTATAAACCGTACAATCGTACAGTGTAAATATCTTGCGTTTCAGTTCCCAAGATTGTCCAAATTTTACATCATAAAGGTGTGTAAAAATCCTCTAGTTTAGTCATAAAAGTCTTTCGCTTATTAGTTTAGTTTTATGTAGTAAAACTATTTTATACCTAGGATCGAAGAAATGCATGAAGGACTTGGGATGCTTTGAAATTACAAAAGATTTTCAGCATCCAATCAGACGTCCTGTGAATTTCTTGCCACTGGATCGAGCAACCATCAACACTAAATTTATTCTGTATACAAAAGAACATCCAAAAGAGGATCACGTGCTTGTAGTGAGTGATCCAGACGATATCAGAGATTCGCCGTTAAACCCTACACACCGCACAGCGTTCATAGTGCATGGATTCTTCGATAACCGTTACTATGGAAAATGGATGGAGGTTTGAATAATATTAAGTATAACTTCTGTCTTTTATTATTGTACAAGGTAAAATGAATGTTGCAGAAATTATATAGTTAATCTGTAGCAAGATTAGTATCAATTAGGAATGCGACATCGACAGCAAAACATCGATGTTTTGAAACATAGATGTTCAAAATTAAAACATCGATGTTGATAATACATCGCCCCCAAACTATCGATGTTTTTAAAATTCAGTGTATTTAAACTTTTCTCTCCATTTCTTAAAACTGGTTTAGCAATTAGTGATGCGACATCAGCTCCAATGCATAGATGTTTTATTATAAAACATCGATGTTTTGAAAACATCGACATAGATGTCGCGCATCCCTACTTTTCAAACCCTTCACCCTTGGCCACTTTGGTCTAAAAGTATGTTCAATTTGCTGATTGTTAAAATTATGCTACTTGGTTATTTAAAAAAATTTTATTACGGTACTTTTTTTCGTTTAAAAATAAAACATCGACAAGTATTAACATCGATGTTACCAAAGCATCGACTCCAATATTTCGATGTTTTTTAAAAGAAACATCGATGTTTTGAAAACATCGACATCGATGTCGCATCCCTAGTAGCAATATGTATTAATTTGTAGCAAGATGTATTAATCGTAAGCAAGATGTATTAATCCTTAGCAAGATGTATTAATCTGTAGCAAGATGTATTAATCTTCAGCAGGATGTATTAATCTGTTTCAAGATGTGTAAAGGCAGTGCCCAACTTCAGTCTATCAAAAAGTACTTCATGGTTGAGTCTCGTTGCGGAGTTATAAACAGAGTAAATAGAAAAGCCCTTATACATCCATATAGTTGTAAAACGCAGATGCTACAGATTTGTACGGCGATGTAGTAAAGTAAATATGACTTCAAGATGAATCAGCAACCCTAGAGGTAAAAATCGGAAACTAGCACTCTAATACACTCTATAACAAAAAAAATAGACCCACCAAGAAGGAGTTGTCCGATGGAGACACAAAAATTGGTGGATAGGAAAATTATGTACAGAATAGAAAATGATTAAAATTTCAGAACAATTGAATGATTTATTTCAGAGTTAGAGTAACGAGCTCAATAAGGTGTTGACCCGCCTCAGGCCTGGATGCAAGCTGCCACGCGGAGTGGCATAGACCGATAAAGCTCCGGATGGTCTCCTGCGGTATTTCTTGCCAAATTTGCTCCAATTGTCGGACTACGTCATCAACATTCCCTACCGGATGCAGTCGCCTTCACATCATATCCCAGACATGCTCGATGGGAGAGAGATCTGGTGATCTGTCTGGCCAAGGAAGTGTTTGACAAGCTTGAAGACAGTTCATAGCAACACGTGCCGTATGTGGTCTGGCATTGCTTGCTGAAAAATAAGCTCAGGATACTGCGAAAGGAACGGTAGCAAAACAGGTCTCAGAATGTCGTCAACGTACCGCTGTGCAGTAAGTGTACCTCTAATGACGTCCAAATGGGTCCGGCTATCAAGGGAAATGAAACCCCAGACCATAACTCCTAGTTGAGGGCCCGTGTGGCGTGCAATAGTGAAAGCAGGATCGGCACGCTGCCCTGGGCGCCTCAAGACACGTCTTCGATGATCGTCAGGACACAGTTGGAAGCGGGATTCGTCGCTAAAGACTATACGTCCCCAGTCAGCATCATTCCAGCCTGATCGAGCCAAGCACCAATGTAAGTTCGACTGTGTGCAGGCGTGAGTGGCAGGTGGCGTAACAGTCGGTACGAGCGTAAATTTTGCTCTCTCAGCCGTCTGTGAATGGTCATGATGGACACTCGTGTGCGGGTCGCACGACTGATGGTTGATAGCGATGAATCAGGCGCTGTGACAGCTGATCTGACAATCACTCTGTCCTCGCGATCTGTTGTGGCCCTAGGTCGACCGCTACCATCATGACGCTAAAATCTGCCATTGTCCACCCACTCTTGCCAGCATCTTCTAATCGCCGCATCGCTTCGACTCACATGACGAGCGATTCTCCGATTTGCGCAACCTGCCTCTTTCAATCTCTGAAAGTTGCTCGTAATGAGCTCGAATCCTGAGGCGAAGCATTTTCCTAAATCGCAATGCAGCAGAAATTTTTAACAACAGTTCAAGAACAACTCCTTATATACATATGCTGGATGCGCAGTTCCGATGCGCTGGAGATCGCACTATTCATTCATTAGACACCAAATTTTAATCATTTGCATATTTGGTCAAAAAAATTTTGCATTAGAAATTTCAAAGTAATAGGATGATTCCTTCTTGGTGCGTCGATTTTTTTGTTATACAGGGTGTTTCAGTGAACCGTTTCAGAACTTCTAAGAGGGGTAGGGTACATCCTGACGAACCAAAATCATATACCAATGGGCAGTCAGAAATGCTTTCCTGACGCGGTAGATGGCGTTGTGCGAAAATCCCGAGCTTTCGTGTAGGAAATCTTCATTTCGCACAAGAACGCCAAGTTAGTAGGATGGATGATTACTCGATCGCAGAGTTAGCCGATATGCATTTGGCGTACGGGGCTGCAAATTGTAGTGGGCCAGCCACACAGCGTTTGTACGCGGAACGATATCCGACGAGGCGTATCCCCAGTCACAATTTCTTTGCAAGACTGCACCAGAGGTTAACTGAGACAGGTTCATTAGAAAGAGCTGACAGGGACAGGGTAAGAACAGCACGGACTGCAGACGTCGAACAGAATGTGCTGCAGCATGTACAGGGGAATCCAAGAACGAGTACACGAAGAGTAGCAAACGCAGTCGGGGTTTCCCATTGCAGCGTATGGAGGATTCTCCGAGAAGAAGACATGCATCCGTTTCACGTGCAGCGTGTCCAGACACAGCAACCGGAGGATTATGCACCTCGTATTGCTTTCGCACAGTGGTACCTTGGAAAATGTGCTACAAATCCCCTTTTTCCTGCTGAAGTGTTGTTTTCCGATGAGGCATCCTTCACAAGGGAAGGAATTTTCAACGCATAACGACTATATCTGGGCGGTCGAGAACCCGCATGCAATACGACGTCGTGCAGCACAGATTCGATTTTCGGTCAATGTATGGCCCGGTATTATGGGAGATCACCTCATCGGACCTTACCTGTTACCGTCTCGTCTAACCGGACCTAACTACTTGCTCTTTCTGCAGCAAGTATTGCCACAACTTTTGAGAGATGAACAGATTTCTGCATCGACGCAACAGACAATGTGGTTCCAACACGATGGAGCCCCTGCCCATTATAGCGGATATGTTCGTAACTACCTGGAAGTCACATTTGGTCAGCAGTGGATCGGACGTGGTGGTCCCGTGCGTTGGCCTGCTCGGTCACCCGACCTATCATGTCTTGATTTTTATTTCTGGGGTCATCTGAAATCGCTAGTTTATGACACCCCTGTTGACAATGTTGAGGAGCTGGTTTCAAGAATTGCAGTAGCTGCCGGAGAAATTCGAGATATGCCTGGAGTATTCCAAAATGTTCGGATGTCCATGCGTCGGAGATATGAGGCGTGCATTGTAGCCCGTGGAAGAAACTTCGAACACTTACTTTAATCCATGTACCTTTTGCTTCTTTTCATGTATTATTAAAACGATTTCTCACTTACGGTCTCTTTTCTTTACGGTGCTTCTGTGTACAACACCGCTTCAGGAAAGCATTTCCGACCCCACATTGCTATATGATTTCGAGTTGTCAGGATGTACCCTACCCCTCTTAGAAGTTCTGAAACACCCTGTAGAGTGTATCTCATAAACTATATACAAAATGTGAAAAGCCATCTACAAAGTTGTAGAGCATCACCGATTTAGGACGAAATGTACACTGCGTACATAAATAGTATGAATAAAATGAGTGAAATTCTTATTTGTCGGTTCTTGATTCCCGTTATTGTATTAATGTCCGTTACCTCTCGCCGTACAATGCAGAAAAAACTAGGAAGCGCACCTATGAATTCTTTTAATTTCAACTTAGATGTATACAACTGATTATAAGGATTGCCTGAAAATTTAACGAAATAAAAAACTAATACGCAGAGACAGTCAAAAAGTCTCGATCGTATAAAACCTTTTTTTGTAGTAGACGTACAGTCACGGAAAAAAACGATCTACTTCTCTTTATTCCAGCAATTTTAACAGTAGAGAAGATTAAAAGATGGCGTTTGACACGAATTAACGTCTTTTATAAATTCAAATTAATAATATTTGCATAAAGGGCGATCATCCTATTAAATTGAGCACTAACTCCATAATTTCCAATAGGAACCCTTATTTCGACAAAGAATTTCGAATCTATATCAAAATTTAACTTCAGATATCAAATTTCCTGTACATTAGGTCTTCCGCTTCGGAAAAATTAGAGCTCCTATAGTGTTAAATCCATTTCTTAGACTATTATAGATATCTTTCTAAATAATATTTCTATAGCGTTGATATTTTGTACCATGTTATTGTTAACCAACCCAAACAAAATCCACCTAAAATTTTATTTAAAAAGTAATGTTTAGTATGCAATAATAATTATTAAATTAATGTTTGAAAATATTATGAATTCCACCCTTATTAAATTTTGATGGTAATCGATTCAGAAGGACTTCCAATATGTCCATGCAAAATTTCAACTCATTCTTATAATTAGTTTTTGTGCAACATTAAATTTTCCTCATTATTGCGATTTTAGGGGGCAACCAAAAATTTAAAATGCTTCTGACAAACTTCGGACAATGGTTCTCGGATCGTGTGTACTTGTGTAATAAATATAATAATTCTCGAATCGCTGAAAAATACGTTTGAAATCGGGTTGAAATAAAATTTGAAATTCGGGTAGCTATAACTACAGTTAATCTCGTTCTACGAATAGCGACCTTCTATGTTGAGATGATCCCTGATGATACGAATTTTAGGATTGAATATCTCGGGATATAAAGGTAGTAAAGTCATGAAATTTCACATTTAGACTAATTTTACGATGCAGAAACTGATTATGGAATCAAAACATGGTGTTTCTATTAGAAATTTCGTTGTTTGTGTAAAATATGATAAGACTTCCCCTTATGAAACCTTTTAGATTTGAATTTGAAATAGGACGTTATTCCGTATTGAATGATACCTTAGAATTTGCTCTAGTATTAATAGTATTCGAAATAAAGGAGGAGATTCGGGGGTTTTTTTTTACGTGAATGTACATACCAATTTATGTCTAACGATGTTTTCAATAAAACTCCATCAAAAATTACTTGTAATAAACATTTCTATTTGCTTTGATGTGTTTCCTGAGTTTGATATCAATTAATTTTTAGTATTAAAATTTAAAAAATTGATTTCGGGGATTTTTAAGTCTACTATACTCAAATAAGGAATATATAAATTTGTCACATTTTTAATTATTATCCCGTGAATAAAATGCAGCCAAATTCAAATGTGCTGAATAAATATTTCTTTCAAATTACTATCCATTAAACTTTATCTCCACTTGTCCGTATATTTCAGAAGTTAAAGGAAGAGCTATTACTCTTTACTAACTACAACATCATAATTGTGGACTGGAGTAAAGGCAGTGGTGCGCCCTATACTCAAGCCACAGCAAACTCTCGAGTCGTAGGAGCTGAGATAGCCTTGTTGATCGAGGCATTAAAGGTAAGTTTTAAAACGCGTAAGCTCTTAATTAAATAGCTACTTATATACCATTGATCATTTAATTCAATAGCTACTTATGTACCATTAAAAAGGTACTTATATACCTTTGAAAATAGATTCAATAGCTACTTATATACTTTTGAACAGTTGATTCAATAGCTACTTATATACAATTAAGCAGTTGATACAATAGCTACTATTATAACACTTAGTTAATATCACTATATTATAACACTTAACACATCAAATTGCACTTTATAAGATTCATGAGTGACAAACACGTGATGAAAACATTTCGAGTGAAGCATTTGAATGAAGTGCGCTTCTTTTGTTCCTCAATATTGTGTATATCTAACATAATTACATTACTTTTTAACCCAGTTTAGCAGTTGTCTCGACGAGATATCTTGTCATTAGAAAAATATTGACCAGATCGTAATGGAGTTAATATCTCGTTGAAACTACTTGGAGGGTTATAATCGGATCAATGAAATCAGCATCATTTACATTTTGCCTTCAGTTTCCTCTTTCTCACACTCTTTTAACCCTATCGTATGAATATTGCTGTCTCAGCGCAAATTGTAAATACCTTCCCCGGCTCCATTCGTTTACATCTTTCTCCCCATAGGCATATCGTGAAAACGTGGTTTTTCTTGAAATAGCAGAATCGAGTACTTTAAAACATCGAATATTTTGTAAGTCAACTGCGTTAAAATAACGAATATCTGGTATTCGAGTATTTAAAGAATCGAATATTTGGTATTCGAGTATTTAAAAAATCGAATATTTGGTATTCGAGTATTTAAAGAATCGAATATTTGGTATTCGAGTATTTAAAGAATCGAATATTTGGTGTTTGATTACGTTCATGAATCGAATAAGTGTTCGAATACAAATACAAAAAGCGATTTATGGAAAGTAAGAATCAGCCAACTTCGATAGAAGGTCATTATATAATTGGTATATAAATACACCGGATTTATCATTTTGGTGTATGAATTAGACTGGTTTTCAATAAGAACAAATTCTTTGTAATTTTGGAATAATTTTTTTTGGGGATTTGTACTGTCGACGAACTGCAATCATATTTGAAAAACAACTAACTGATGTAATATTCAGAATATGTACAGGAAACACGTATCGATGCAAAGCAGGTGCAATCTTCTCTCACATCAGACATTAAATATATCTGTTGTAATACCAATCATAATTTAATTTTAGATGTGGTCAATAAATAAAATGCATTTTAATTGTCCTTACACCTTACTAAGTCAAATATTGCCGCACCTTGGGGGTTTTCTCCGTGCGATTCTCCTATGTTAAAAGGAAGTTGAACTTTCAAATTAAATTTTTTAATCTCTTCATGATACAAACAGAAAAGAATTCTTCAAATGTTTTAGTTTCCTAATTATTTGTCTTTCAGAAACATAAGGGCGTAAATTCTATGGATTGTCATATAATTGGCCACAGTTTAGGAGCCCATATTGCAGGATATGCAGGGGAAAGGATAAACAAGTTGGGACGAATATCAGGTAATATTCTTAAAAATTCAAATAACCCTGACTACATGAAGAACTAGGAGAATTTCTTTTCAGCATCGAAATAATCATAAAGTATGGCATCAATTTGGGGTTCCTAAACCTGACGTTAGCTTAACTTTTCTTCAATTACAACAGCATGTGCACGCACACTCGGACCATGCAAGAACTTGCAATGATGAGCCATACGAATGGTGAGAGAGTTTGCACTGTGTAAGATGAATATCATTTCAACTGTTTAGTTTTGGATTTTTGACCATCTTGCTCACAAATAATTTCAAGAATAAATAATTTTGAGTATTATTATTTTATTATAAAGTATTATCTAAATAAATTGTTTCAAAAAGATTTTTTAAAAGTCAGTTTGAACAAAAAATGGGGGAATTACTATTATTTTGTTTCTAAATAAATAAAAATTATACCTATTTTTATTCGGATTGGTAAAAAGTATAATATACAATATTTTGGTATGCTGCAGAATTTTAGTAGTTGAGTGATTCTCAAAAATTGGAAACACTAAATGTTAACTATGAGTAATTTTTAAAATTTTGAAATTTAACATCAATACTTTTTTAGTGTATTGTTTATAGGCCTAGAATACAATATACAGTCATTCAATGACAGGAACTGTTCTCCAAAATTACTAAAAAAATATTTAATTTCAAGATCCGTAAGTTACAAAATTTTGACATTGCTTTCCTGTAGGTTACAGATTTTTGACATTGCTTTCCTGTAGTTTACAGACTTTGGACATTTCTGGGCCTGTATGTTATACAACTTTGGCATTTCCCAAAGTCCAATGACTTTTGGACATTGTGTTATTACATTATTATTATTATTATTATATTGTTACATTATTATTATTATATTGTTACATTATTATTATGATTATTTTTACATTACATTGTGTCAGAAAATGAAAGTTAATTTGCACGTTAGAAAGAAATCGTTAATTTGCGTATTTAAATGATATATATATAATAAAAAGCAGGGGTATTCAAACAGAAAACGAAAGTTAAAACTAACCATGCACGCGCTCGGAGGAGAGCTGCACACTGATTATAATACGCAAACGATTATTAAAGAATTCAGTTATTCAAAATGGTGGATCCCGTGAAGAAAGCACAATGTGTCGTTTGGATGGCCCCATAGTATTGGCCGCCCCGGTCTCCTGACATTACGCCACTCGACTTTTTCTTTTGGGGTTAGGTAAAAGATGTTTTATACCAAACAAAATTTAATATTGTCGTGGAATTGAAACAAAAGATCCAAACAGCTGTAGCTACTGTTGATCTTAGCATGCTGAAACGTTCGTGGATTGAATTGGAATATCGTCTTGATATTCTTCGTGCTACGAAAGGATCTCATGTGTAAATTTAGTAAGATAGTCGAAAAAAACTTTTTGAGTTATTCCATCTATTGTTGTAACTAGTTTTGCTGTAAGCTTATTCTTTTTTTTTTTAATTAATTTTTTAAGTTTTACCGATCTTTTTGGTACAAACTGTATATTAATGATTACAAATAGGTATAAAAATATGACATCAGTCATTAGTTATAAATTGTCAATGCTTTAAAATTAGAGTAGATTTGAATATTTTTAAATTAGAATTTTGTTTTTCCAGATTTTCAAATCATGGATTTATTTAATTCTGTAAAGTTTTATTACTAATTCCAAAATTTTTGGGTTTGGTTGATTTTGATGATTTTTAAATAATATGTTTACACATCATAAAAAAGGAAAACATGATCATACAATAAAAATAACTTTATCCTTAAAAACTCTGGGTGACGTACTGATCAGTTAACATTTTAGATGTCAAAAATCCGACATTTTTAAATAAAGAATTTAATTTTCAGGATATTTACACCAAACTGTTGTAATAAATCATACTAATTCTTGTCTCTGAACAGAACTAAAAACCCATTGAGAAAAAGAAATTAATTTTAAGAACTAAATTTACTTGCTGGTCAAAGCTTAAAGTTATGAAATGTGTCTTGTACCCACCTTTTGAGAATTACCCAGTTAGTTTAAGTGTGCAAATGAGATGCAAAATATTGTAAATCGCTAGAATATTCAAATAAAAATACCGTTAAATAATTGAGACTTTGAACTGTGGGGTAAATGAAAGATAATCTTATTGTAAATAATTTACAACTTAATCCTTGTTTGTGAACTGAAATCGAATTTTAAAGCACTTTATTCAAGGAATAGTGGAATAAATCTCGTTTCATGTAGTTATAATTTACATCAAAAGCTTTTGTATTTGATCAAACTAATACGATGATAGCATATGTAATAAATGAATTAAATTACCTTAAATTGGATTTTCAGTTTTGAACATAAGCCACTGGAGAATAAAATTACTAGTTAAGAACTAATTTCATTGATCGACATTAGGGCGACATTTGGTGTAATTTTCAATAGAAGAGACATACTGAAAATTTCATTGGAGTAACAAACTAAGTTATACCAAAAGTTTAAAAATACGGGACCAAGACACTACCCACCCCCCTCTATATTTTGTTTTACAAGAAATATTATATGAGATATTTTATTAAACTCATGTTAAGTAGGACAAAACATTAAATTGAATATTTCTCAAAAGATTTTATTGCGTGCGGAATATTAATGAATCAAAAAAACCGTTTCCTGTCCAAAATAGGGTTTATATTATTCATCATATTTTGCACGCTTAGGTCTAGATCCAGCTCAACCTTACTTTGAGAAGATGCCACCCTCTATACGTCTAGATCCTACTGATGCTGATTTTGTTGATGTTATTCACACGGATTCTGCTTCGCTAACGTTTCTCGGTAAGAAAAGAAATATTTTTTCAATTTCAGAATTTCATTAACTTTTAACTTAAATTAACTACATGTGATGCAGGAAGAATTTGAATGTTGTACAGAATTAATAAGAACGACTTACAAATTTTCTGAAAATTCAATATGTTTTATAAAGGCTCATATGTACACCCGTCAAAAAAAACCGACTCATACGATCGCAATTGCGCAATTTAAAGCAAACAAAATTGAAGGTAGCAATCGATGGGATGTTTTCTACAAATACCTATACCTAAAATTCGTCTAAGGGGCCGTCTTCATATTAAATTGGGTGCTTGCTCCGATAATTTCAATACGACCCCCATCTTTTATCACATATTTAGATTCTACACACAGTTTCGGGCGGATTTGATGAAAAAATTATGTAAAACGGCGTAAGATTGACCGAGAAAATTCATAAAAACCATTGAAGGAGCGTGTAAATGTTCGGAGTTAAATCACATGAAAAATATTAATAAAGACGTGTAGTGGCCGTCGCAGTCAATGACCTGTTGCAGACGCCTTGGTATGGAGTCCATTAAGATGGTGACACAGTCAGAATCCATTCTGACTGAATCCCAGGATCTGTTGGCAGAAATTTCTGTTTTCACTTTGTGAACAATCCCCAATAACGATAAAAATCATCGAATTTTGCAAATAGTCTCACTCTGCTGCTTATTATGCACGTAATGAGCTGGAATTTGGAATTCCGATGTTTTAGTAACAGTTGAATCACATGGTGTCAAAATTTAACCATGTTTCTATTCATAATTTATATGAATATTAATTCATAATTAATAAAAATTAGTAAATTTAGTTTGATAATTAAAATGTTTATAGATAATGTTTGGGTTTTTCGATAGCAAAGGATAAAAAAACAATTTCCATGAAATGTTTGTTAATTATTAATGTTTTAGACAAATTTTTGAAATTAATGTTTGTAGACAATAGACAATGAATTTTTTTTCTTTCCGCCTGAAATTGTGTGTAAAATCCAAATTTATGATAAAAGATGGGGGGATTGGGGAGTCGTATTGAAATTATTGAAATTATTGGAAAATTCACACAATTTAATATGAATACATCCCCCCAGACAAATTTTAAATATTGATATTTGTAGAAAACATTCATCCCCATCGATTGCTACCTTCAGTTTTGTTCTGCGATGTAAATTGTGGATACGCGATTGGTTGAGTCGTTTTTTTTTTTTTTTTTTTTTTTTTTTTGACAGGTGTACAGTCAGGGGAAAAAAATTACCTCCTTTATTTCAAGCAGTATTCATACTAGAAAAAAAAATTCAAATATATCATTCCATAGAGAATAACGTCCTCTACAAATTCGAATAATTATTGCATAAGGGGGAGTCTTCATATCAAAATTTGCACAAACTAAATTTCTAATGGAAACACCATGTTTGGGTGAATCAGATTTTACATCGTTAAATTAGTTAAATATGAAATTTCATGACTTTATTACCTATATATCTCGAGATATTCAATGTTGAAGTAAGTTTCATTTACAGAGATCATCTCCACATAGAAAGACACTATTCATAGATCGAGGTTAATTGTAGTTATCACTACCCGAATTTCAAGTTTGAACACTATTTTAAACGTATTTTATAGTGATCCGAGAATTATTATATTTATTACGCAAGTGACAACAATTTGAGAATTACATTATTATACACTGAGCGGCCACTTTTTATGACCACCAAGTTCATATGTTGTTTGGCCACCTTTTGCCTTTAATACAGCGTTGATTCTTCTTGACATGGACTCTACGAGATGTTGATAGGTAGTTTGTGAAATCTGAGACCATGCTTGGAAAAATGGCACCTTCCAATGGATTGGATGGTTGTGGATCTAGATATCGGATGGATCTTTCAACCTTCACCTCACAAATGCTCAATATGATTGAGTTATGGGGATTGTGAAGGCCACCTGAACAAAGTAACCTCTCCTTCATGATCCTCAAACAAATACTGTACAATACCAGCCCTATGGTAGGACGCATTATCCTGTTAAAAGTACCCATCGCTTTTGCGATAAACCATCAGCATTACAGGATTCACTTGGTCAGCAATGATGTTTAGGTATGATATCTGATTCAGACTTCCATGCACACGAAATAAAGGTCCCAAACCATGCCACATTCCCCTAACCATTACATTGCCTCCACCAGCTTGAAGGATTGTAGCAATGCACTTAGAATCCATGCCTTCGTGCTGTTTCAGTCAAACTCTAACTCACCCATCTGCATGGTGTTACTTAAAACTGGATTCATCGGACCACGTTACATTTTTCCAATTGTCCACTGTCCAATCCTTGTGTGCTTGAGCGAATTTGAGACGTTTTATCTTGTTTGTTGCAGAGAGCAACGGTGTTCACATGTGTCTTCGGCTTCCATAGCCGATACGATGCAAGGTACTGCGAACAGTGCGCTCAGAGATACTTTGAGACGATCCTTGATTAAGATCTGCTGCAATATGTTGCACTGTTACCGTTCTGTTCTCTTTTACAATTCGGAAGACTCTCCGTTCCGACCGATCATTCACCACTCGGTTGATGACCACCATTTGCACATTCAGACACAGTTTTTTGACTGACATTCCAGTCTTGATACACTTTCACTACAGCTGCTGTACATTTCACAAATGCGACGTTGTTTCTAATACTCACTCCATGCCTCCGAGCCGCCCGTACTATCATCCCACGTCCAAAGTCCGTCAAATCACGTCTTTTACCCATATATTCACAAACAATTCACATATAATACTGTCTCAGGAACTCAACTTTTTTCTTTTAAACTACCCTAGCCCTCTAACGGAAACATTGCAACGCAATAGGTTATTTGCTTAAAACTCTCAGGTGGCCATAAAAAAGTGGCCGTTCAGTGTATTTACTGTGCAAGTTCAGACGATGCGAGAAATTATTATCCGTGGTTTGTCAAACTTTAAACCTAAAATCGAGCTCTATAATGAGGAAAATTTAATACAGTGCAAAAACTAATTATCGGAATGAGCTGAGATTTTGCTCAGCCATATTAGAAGTTCTTTTGAATCTATTCCCATCAAAATATAATAAGTAGGGCAACTTTTTACAACAAATGCAATTTTTTTTCACACGTTCTGTTCTACTCTGCAAGTGAAGTACTAAAACCAAAACTCCTCCTACATGGGATGTATTGTAAGTGAGTTATAACCGCAACATAAATGCAACTTTCTGCATAAATGCAACTTTTTGCATAAATGCAACCACCTGGAATTTTTTAACATTTAACTTAAAATGAATTAATATGAAATTACTATTTCATTTTTTGCTCTCTAAACCAACCCTTCGATCACTTGTGTCTGATCTTGAGAACGCCGAAGTATTGCGGATCAAACCAGAAGTTCATGGAAAGAAGCTGTTCGTCCTAACAGACGAAAGTGAAATAAATGACAAGAAGTAATTTTTAACTCATTGGTTTGGCACTCTTGATAATCCAGAGGAAACTTACGTAATGGACTGCAGAGTTAGCGAGTCGAGTGTCGATCATAAATATGTTGTTCGCCTAGTAGATGACGTTTTAAAATCTCTGAATGTTGATCGAAAGGATTTTGCGCTTCTGCTATCCAATACAGCGCATTATATTATTGCGTCTGGCGCAGTTTTTTAATGTCAAAGAAATAACTGGCAAAGGATCGGCCATTCAACGTTCTTCTGTGTATAAGAATGTGTAATAATACTGTTATACACGACTAAAAATGTCAATATACTTAGAATTTTTTCATATTTTACGAATAATTTATTTTAGAATTTAGTGTACCAAAAATAAATGTAACTTTATTTCCATAAATGCAACTTTAGGGAATGATAAATGCAACTTTTCCCATTTTTACTACAACAAAAAAGTTGCCCTAATAATAAGATTCCAATTCATAATTTTTTCGAACATTAATTTAATAATTATTATTGCATACTAAAACCTTTTTTGTTAAAATTTTAGTGGATTTTGTTTGGGTTGTTAAAAATTAACATGTCAGCGCTAAAGAGATATTATATAGGAATATATTTATACAGTTCTAAGATACTGATCTACCCCCACCACCACCACCCATTAGGAGCTCTAATATTTCTGTACTCAGCTTCAAACCGATAAGACTAAATGACATGAAATGAGGCAACTGAATTTAAATTTTGATATATATTCGAAATTGTGTGTCGAAATAGGAGGGTCCTGATGGAAATTATGAAGTTGGTGCTCAATTTAATGTAAAGACGGCCCCTAATTCAAATTTTATGAATTTAATTTTTTAGAAGACGTTAGTTTCTGTCAAGAGTCATTGAATTTTTTCTACTGTTAAAATTGCTCGAACGGGGGCCCCGCGACTGTACGTAATACTGAGTACTTAAAGCAGTGGTTTCCACACTTTATGTTCCTCCATCGTCTTTTTGGAAAAAATTTATAGCTCTCTATCTTTTTCAAACCAGTTGAACTTCGTAAATTGTCTGAATAAATATTTCGTAAGTAAAGACAGAATAAATACATGGTTTCATTTCAAAAGACAAAAAAAATGAATATCAAAGTTTCATCTACAAGTAAAAACCATGCCTAAGTTTCATCTGCAAGGGCAAAATAAATTACTAATCTTCATCTGCAAAGACAAAATAGTAGCCTAATTGTCAACTGCAAAACCCAAAAAATAAATACAATATTATACAATAAATAAATGTTTTTCAAATTTGTATATGTGATCGTATAAAAAATAAAATTTAATAGATATTTAGTTTAGTATATATCATCTCTACTATTATAAAAAGAAGTGTTTGTTTGCTTGTTTCTTGCTCGCAAAGTCCTGACGAATCTATGGCACTTACAGTTATGGGATTTGGCACACAGGCAGTCCGAATTGTTTGCAATTTTTAGGTAATCTATATTTAATCAAGGGTAATCTATATTTAAACTCATAAACTAAATTAAAATTTAATCAAGAACATTTTTAAATGTATTTAATAGCTTTTTTCACCGTTCTTTCTTCTTTAGGGAAATGAAGAAGCATCAAAATTTAGACTTTTCTCCCCACGGCACTATTGACGACAGCCTTTGGAATCATGCCAATTTTTTTTAACTTCCGTCTTAAATTGGAGCTAACAGATTTGAATGACCTTCGTTTCATTCAAATTTTATGAATTTGATTTTTCTCATTTTGATTTCCTGAGAAACGGATTCGAGTGTAACAAAAGAAATTGTTAAAGTTATCACTGGCGTTCTTCAGTGCTTTTTTATATCTCAGCGATCGTTAAAGATGTAATAAAAATTTTAACGAATTTGAAATCTGCGCAAAACTTTACACCAGATAGTTACCGTATACGTTACATTTTTTTTAATAAATAATTTATCAATTAAATATTTATATATTTTGGTTTGTTTGGTTAGTACACCAAGGGCAACTCCTTTATGGCTGTTATCCAATAGGCTAGAAATTCGTAAACCAAATGGGAAACCGTGATGGCTGCTATCCAATAGGCTACGAATTCTCATTTGGCTTGCGAAGCAAACCAATAAAACCACAAAAGCAACAGGCACGGCCAACGCTGGCCTAGCCACGTATGGCTAGTAATGAAAATAAAATTTTAAATATGTTCAAATAAATGTTATATTTTAAGCATAAAAAACATAATACAAACTTAATATGACATATTCTATGATTAAACAGCAACATATTTAATTTTGGTCTGTCACACTAGGGTCATTTTCTAATATACAAGAGGACTAATTAGACTGTGATATAACTCAAGGAAATAATTTTTTTCTTATCGTGCGTATATAATCAATATAAAAAGAGATTCTTGAATTTTTCACAGCATTAGGAATGTCTCAAGCCGTAGGACATGTAGATTTTTACCCTAATAATGGAATGAATCAACCCGGTTGTTCAACTGCTTCAATTCATTCCATATTTCTGGAAGGGCTGATAGATGGTAAGAAAAGTTTTATCTACATTCTCTTTGCATGAAACATATTTTATTTTTAATTAATATACAATATTTAATTCTCAGTATAAACTGCCTGAGGTCAGAGGAAAATCATTATCAATACCCAGTGAACTCTTTATTAGTTTTATGCATATTCAATAAAAATTACAACCAAAAAATTAAAAGTTTGAATAGTAATTTTCATAAAAATTATACTTATTATTACATTTTTCTCACTAATTATTAGAATAATGTGCCATCTCGACATTTTAAGGAAGTTTTGTCTTGGAAATTCATTTGACCCAGGCAAAAAGTCTAGATTCGCCTCTGTTTACAATTAAGGATGCGACATCGATGTCTATGTTTTCAAAACATCGATGTATTGGGGTCGATGTTTTTGTAACATCGATGTTTATACTTGTCGATGTTTTTACGATGTCGATGTTTTATTTTTAAATAAAAAAAGTACCGTTATAAAAATTTAAAAAATAACCAAGTAGCATAATTTTCATAATCAGCAAATTGAACATACTTTTAGACCAAAATGACCAAGGGTGAAGGGTCTGAAAAGTAAGGATGCGACGTCGATGTTTTCAAAAAATTGATGTTTTATAAAAAAAAACATCGATGTATTGGAGCCGATGTCGCATCACTAGTTGCTAAACCAGTTTTAAGAAATGGGGGAAACAAGTTTAAATACACTGAATTATAAAAACGTCGATAGTTTGGGGGCGATGCATTATCAGTACCGATGTTTTAATTTTGAACATCGATGTTTTTCTGTCGATGTCGCATCAATAGTTGCTAAACCAATTTTAAGAAATGTGGGGGGGGGGAGCTTAAATACACTGAATTTTAAAAACATCGATAGTTTGGGGGCGATGCATTATCAACATCGAAGTTTTAAATTTGAACATCGATGTTTTTCTGTCGATGTTCGCATCCCTACTAACAATATATGAACCGTTTTCAAACAGGAAATATCGCACATGAAAACGTACATTTGTGTCAGCATGTCACGAATCGTTTATTGGAAACAATATAAATTAAATTTTCATGATTAAGAATCTGAAATTTATCGATAAATTTATTCAGATCTTTTAAGATCTTTAATTCCAGTTTAATAGTTTCAGTCCATTTTGGTGTTTACTGCCAGATTTTGCTTAAAAAGGGTCAATTAGACCGAGACCTATGGCTTCTAATGGATTCCGAACCATTACAAACATGCATCTCTGGACCGTGATTGGAACACAGTCTTTTTAAGACAGGTCACGGACTTGACCACCCGGTTGTGAGACCTGATCAGGCTACTTCTAATCAGTGTTGGCGTCGATCAATTAATTTTTTCAATCGATTGATTAGTTAACCCTCCAAACGGTTTCGACGGGATGTCTCGTCTATCAAAATCTGACCAATCTTATTATCCAAGATCTGGTCAGTTTTGTACTAATGACGAGATATCTCATCATTAAGATACTGCCGATCTTTTGATGATGACAAGACCAAGATCTGGTCAGTTTTCTACTAATGGCGAGATATTTCATCCATCAAGATCTGACTAGTTTTGATAATGACGAGATATCTCGTCATTAAGATATTGACGATATTTTATGCCTCGTCGAGACAATCACCTGGACGGTTAACTAAAATTTCAATAATGACATAATTTAATAATGATTGAAAATTTTAAATCATAATAATCATAACTAAATCAGTTCGTCATTCATCATTTAATCAATAAATTTAGTCAATTAAATACCTGTTGTAGAAGTATACAAAATTCATTTCGCAATAGTTTTTACTCTCGAATTGCATGATTTTCTCCAATTATTACTACCATAGATCGGGATAACTATGGAACTTGGGCTGCCAACTTTGGGACAGCGAGTAATTTTCGGCTTTCGAATATCCAGCCAATGCCATGCGTTTCAAATTGGCGCGCAATCACCGTTACAGAACCCGCTGGTGTGTTTTGCTACCTTTTAGCACTAAATTGAAGCTGTAGCACTGATGTCCGAAAGCATCCCGACTAAATTTCAACCTTGTGTTGTCAAGTTTCTAGTTTTTGTGAAAACTTTCATACGCCTTTTTTTTTTAAAAACTGCAAATACTTCACTGCAGGCAGTTATGTTTTTTTAGAAATACATGCTTTGGCATCTATTTAATGTGATAGTAATATTTTTAATACTTGTATTTTGTTTTATAACCTCAACAATGTAAATTTTCAGCATTTAGTGGGGTAACATTGTGACTGTCCCAAACTCTGATTCCAAATCCCAATGTTGGAAAATTTAGGGATTTGGACAAAAGTTGGGAAATTTTCGCTATAAGACTCTGAAGACAAGCTGAACATTCAGCGACTTAGAGGAGCAGCTTGCTTCATCGATGCTAAGCCCACAACCTTCAAGTTTCCTCCAGATCCTGACGGTGAGAGACTATGTTCTGGTGAGGTACGAGGGAGAACTTTACCCGTGATGGATCATCGAGATAAAAAAAACAATGACGAAGTTCTCGTATCTAACATGAAAAAGTCCGCCTTGAACTGGAAATGGCCATCAAAGCCCAATGAAGTTTATTATTCTAAGGACAAAATAATTCAAAATATCAAGAAGCCTCAGCAAATTGGTCGAAGGGATATTTTCAAAGTTAAAGAACTAATAGTTAACGAAGAACTTTTAAATTCCCTTGCAAGCAATTAATTTAAGTTAAAATGTTACTAACCTTCTTGTGTGTGTGACAATCCGATTATTTTCAAACCTAATTATTTTCGAAATATTACTTAAATTAACAAAATAATCATACAAGATAGAGCTAAAACCTCTTGTTATATGATTTAATAGTATGTCTTATTTCTGAAATGTAACACTTATGGGTATCGTTGGGACATATGATTTTTTCTAGTGTTTCTAAGCGAAAAACAATACTGTCCTAAATTTACCCAATTTAAAGGGGTAAAATTGGGACAACGATAAGGACATTTATTGGATGTCATTGGTCGTAGAATAAAATCATGCTCATATTTTGTAAGAGGAAGACTAACTTCATACAATACCATATAGTCTCAGCAATCTAGCTTAATATGTGTAGACAGTAGGGATGCGACATCGATGTTTTTTAAAAAAACATCGATATATTTAACATCGATGTATTAGGGTCGATGTTTTTGTAACATCGATGTTCATACCTGTCGATGTTTTTATGTTGTCAATGTTTTATTTTTAAATGAAAAAAGTACCGTTATAAAAATTTAAAAAATAACCAAGTAGCATAATTTTCATAATCAGCAAATTGAACATACTTTTAATCCAAAGTGACCAAGAATGAAGGGTCTGAAAAGTAGAGATGCGACATCGATGTCAATGTTTTCTAAACATTGAAGTTTTAAAAAAAACATCGATGCATTGGAGTCGTTGTCGCATCACTAGTTGCTAAACCAGTTTTGAGGAATGGGGAAACAAGTTTAAATAGACTGAATTTTAAAAACATCGATTGTTTGTGGGCGATGTATTATCAACATCGATGTTTTAATTTTGAACATCGATGTTTTAATTTTGAACATCGATGTTTTGCTGTCGATGTCGCATCAATAGTTTCTAAACCAGTTTTAAGAAATGGGGGGAAAAGTTTAAATACACTGAATTTTAAAAACATCGATGGTTTTGGGGTGATGTATTATCAACATCGATGTTTTAATTTTGAACATCAAAGTTTCAAAACATCGATGTTTTGCTGTCGATGTAGCATCACAAGTTGGTTGCTAAACCAATTTTAAGAAATGAGGAGAAAAGTTTAAATACACTGAATTTTAAAAACATCGATGTTTAAAAACATCGATGTTTTTGGGTCGATGTATTATCAACATCGATGTTTTAATTTTGAATATCGATGTTTCAAAACATCGATGTTTTGCTATCGATGTCGCATCCCTATTAGACACAGGAGTAATAAAAAACTGGAAAAAGTATCCCAAAGTTACCCCGGTTTACGGTATGAAAAAAGTAAATTTAATCATCAGATTCAATCCAACACAAAAACATTTCCAACAAATAACAAAACCACTCTGGTATTTCATGTAATGTAAGTTTAAGTCAATCAATATTGAATAAATATAATACTAATTTCCTTTATTACAGCTGCTCGACGTTTCTTAGCGTGTAATCATCAAAGATCTGTGGATTTCTTCACATACTCCATCAACTTCAAAAAATCTCTTCCAGTAGCATATAAGTGTACGGACTATCAAGCTTATTTGGAGGGAAAATGTGCCGAATGTGGACCTAAAAACATGAATTGTGCCATAATGGGTTTGAAAGCAGATCAATTCAAACCTCATAAAAATGACAATAAGGAAGTTAAAATGTACATAGCCACTTCAGATGCTCTACCATTTTGGGGTAAGAATTTTATGCAGACTTTTCTTCAAATTCCCTTAATGAGGTACTTAATAAATAGACATTTCTTAGCTATTAAAATTATCCAAGTACAACTCCCGAAGCAATAAAAGTTGGTTGTTTGAATGGATTTTCTAGAGCAAGTCTAAAATTAAGGAACGCTAGACCAAATCAAAACAATATAAGCTGAATACGTATGTATTAATTTCAATGGACATTAAAATTTTAAAACAAGTAGTTGAAACAATAAATAAAATTCAAATGCTTCAATCAATTGTATAAAATTAGTAAATACGCGATTCAAATACATTGGTCAACAAACTACTAAATGATTGGATATTTTTAATGCAGATCATAGAATATTCATAGAAAAAAGTAGATATAAATGATAAAAACATTAGATATAATTTAAAAACTTGATTCAGCGTAAAGATGTTAAAAGTTTTGAATGAGTATTTCCTCCAATTGAATCTTGTTAAGTTAAAATAGAGTTGTTAAAAAGGTGTCGCCAATGATGATTAAAACTGGACAATCGATTGAAATATGCTGTGTGTTAAAAAAAAAAGAACAACGCTTCACACGCAAGGGAACGTTCCTAACGAAAGATGCCTCTGTGAGTGAAATACGGGTCCGATACGCGAGTTAGTTAAAACCACATCAGAATATCTAATGTGTTAGGAAGGACGCAATGAAATGTCTCGTTGAATGCCATGGAGGTTGTAATGATGTTGTATGCTTCAGAAACTAAAAAAGATTGGGTTCCTTTAACTTACTCAAGAAATTGGTATTGGATATGGTATTTAGATATTATATACATGTACATTTTTGTTACAAGATGGCTGGTTGGACCTCCTTGAGGCAGCTTGAGAAATGAGCTTTAATGTAGTCAGCAAGAGTCAGTGGCGCCAAATAGGAGAACATATTTCCTGGAGCTAATTTGCTTCATATAAGTACTTCTGGAACACTTCCTCTTGTTATACACATTTTTGTTAGTTCCTCTCGTTATACCATACGCATTTTTGTTACAAGATGGCTGATTAAACCTACTTCTTGTGGCAACTAGTATTCATACACAAAGCAATTGATTATGTTCTGAGCGTTTTGAAGTCAGCAAACGTCCGTGTCACAAGTTAGGTGAAATTAGTGTGATGGCCAATTTGCTTGATATGTGTATGCCTGGAATTCTTTACCTAATTTATACAAATTATCACCAATAATATTGGTATATTTGAAGTATTAATCCCTCATGTTTTAAAGGAGCCCAAACATGCAAATATTAGGATCTAAGGAAGTCGGGTCCAAAGGATGAACCTGATTGTCCAAGCGTCGGCGTTCAATTGACCAGGAACAACATGTAAAGGTCCCAGGCCATACCACGAAAAACACCCCCAAACAAGTAGTCGGATTTTATGCAAATCCGTTGGCGTCCGGACCATTATTGTAGGGTAGTGTATGTAGCCGTAGTAAAATGGTAAAACCTTTTCCAATCATTAATGCATTTATTTTTATTTTCCAGAATATACCTATCAAATAAGAATAAAACTAAGAAAAACCACGTATGATGACGAAAGCGGAGAGATTTATTTGAAGCTGCAAGGACCAAAAAATAAATATGATGTTACACTCAAAACGAGGTAAGTTTAAAAAAGAAAAATACAACTGTGATTATTTACTTCCAACTTTCAATTAATTTTTCTTTTGCAAGATTTATAAAAATCAACGATTAGTTTTTTACTTCAGCTTGAATCGAAACATAATTTTCGTAGTTATCTATTTTATACGGGTCACATACGCTGTTTGAAATAATTCAGTGAAAAGTGATATTGTAAACCTGTACAGTTATACATGAAACTCATTTTTTCTGTAAATATGACATGCTTTTAAGTAAAACTAGTTATAGATGGAGCTCGTGTTCTGTTTCGGTGTCATATTACGGAACACCTAACATGGGTTAATACAAGTTTGTCAAACATCCGCGAGTCTCTTACGAAGGTTAACGACTCATTTATGAGCCGCGACAGTTTGGAAAACATTAAATAACCAATATACCATGCTAGGTATTCATTAATCAAATATATTTTATGGAATACGATTGATTATTTACCTCCTAATACTAATTAGGTTTATTTCTTTTACAAGACTTATAAGAATTCTTGGTTATAATTTTTTACTTGAGTTTAAATTTAAGTGAGAAATCGGATAAAAATTTTGGTGAGTCGTTTTCTATTTTTTCTGCGTTGCATATTTGGTTTTATATTCTTCAGTGAAATATACAGAGACTGTTCAGACATTATTTTTTAGACAGTGTATATTGTATTCACAAAACTAAATTACATAAAATTCTTGTGTTTTAAATGTTCTATTTGATAGCCCTTATTCTGAACTGTCTTTCGACATCGTAATTTCCAGGATAATAATGCCTTTTGAAGTGTCAGAAGAGGTATTCTATCCCATTATTCCTGAACAGCTTTCCAGAGTCCTGTAAGGGTTGTGGGACGACGTTTGGATAATGCAGATTTTAGACGTCCGAAGGCACAAAATCCATAGGTGATACATCGGGAGATTTAGTAGGGATATCAGTGAAGGGTATGGCCTTGATACTGGTTTTTTGTTCCATTTCTGTTAGGAAATTCACAGTGGATTTTGATGTGTGACTGCTAGCTTTGTCTTGATGGAGTTCTACATATTGATCGCACTGTGGGTAAAGCGATGGTATTTCATTCAGAAAAATTGGCGATAAAATATGTTCCTGATAGTATTTGGTGTTAATCTTGACATTTTTTCCACTCTCTTTATTTTTAACTTGCCATTATATGAAAAACCAGCAACAATCATGAATCCCTTAGAAAAACTTTCTTTCGATTCTGTGAACCATGTACTTAAATTTTTTTCTCCCCTTTTATGATAATAAATGGCTCTTTTTTTGCTGCAATCATTTAAATACACCCATGATTCATCTATTGTGACAATTTGTTTCCATTTTTCTTTGGATAAGTGTTTCTCATATAGAATTCGTCAGCGTGTCCTGCGTTCAGAGATATGCTTTGGAGAAAGACGATGCACATTGCGTTTTTTCGATTTGTTAAGATTTAAATAATTTTGTTTTATTTTATCATTTTGTTTAGAGTGGACACCGAGCATTTTAATGATTTTGCAACTGTCCTTTGACTAGGGGGATTTTCTTTTAACATTAAACAACGTACCTCTGCAATAGTCGAAGATGTCCGTTTCTTCCTTGGATACTTGTTTGGTATTTTTGTCCATTTTGAGCCTCCAATTTAACGTTTTTTTCCTTTCTTTTTGACGTTATTACCTATCGACGCTTTAGATATCACAAAACCATGACTCTCACATCGTTTTTGGATAACGGAATATGAATATTTATCTTCGGAAAGAGCATAAATATAGCCTTCGAACCACTGCTTCGTTAAAAACGCCATTTTGAATAAAAACAAACCTTTCAAGCCGCAGACGATAATTTTGACTTTTAAAAACATAGTACAACTGCAAATATTTCTTTTGCAGCAAACGATTTTTTATTACCGCTAACCAAAATCGTCTAAAAAATGTGCGAACAGCCTCTGTAGTATTCTAATTTTGCAAATCTTTACTGAAAACTCTTTTATCTTTGTTATGTTTAAGTTTTGTTGGAAAACTAATGAGAACGATAGTGTTTTGTGGACATGCTTACTGACTTTCTGCAATGAGAACTGCTGGAACGCTATCAGTCTGGGTGGTGGCTGATGGCGGTTGCTATAGGAGCACGGTTCGTACATTTTGAGTAGGGATAACTCTGATGGCTGCTCTAATATTATTTTATTTTTAGCAGTGTTTGATGTGAGAAGGTAGTTTACTAATATATTATAGATTTCTCGTCGATATGTATAAATCTCATTACAAACATGTTTCGAATTGGTCATTAACATGCCAAGTGCTTTCGACGAGACATCTCGTACATTAAGATCTGACCAATTTTGGTATCTCGTCATCACACCAATTTTTTTAAGTTGACTAGATCAAGATCTGGTTAGTTTTATACTAACGACGAGATATATCGTCAATCAAGATCTGGTCAGTTTTGTAAGCGATTGCCTTTTTGATTTGATACCTCGTCGAGAAAACCACCAGGAGGGTTAAATTCCACAATGAGACGAACTTGAACACATTTTTTTCCTCAGGAATTATTTCTTTCTTCATAAGGTCTGTTGCAGACAGATGCAGGGATTGTGTGGTGAAAGCATTTCTGGAAAACAGACGTATTCCTGGAATACAATTTCAGAATGCCACTGATAAGAGGGATTTTTTGATGTAAACAAAACCTGAATATCTTTGAAGATATTGCTTACGATACCCAAATGCTCTAGCATGATGCATATCGAGGTTACCTTAAAATATAGTTCATTGATGATTTTTTGGCGATTTTTTGCGTTTAATCGAATTAAGAGGACCAATCAACTACCGATCAATACGGAATTTATTCTATGGAATTGTTTGGTCGAAATGCTCAAATCGTATTCGAAAAATATGCCAAGTGATGTCACACTGTAGAAACGTTACAGCCACCTAAATTTCGCTAAGCAGAAAAAGCATTTTATGGTCAATGTGCCATGTGAGATATTTGTCAATTTAAATATTTTTCAGGAACGGAAATCTAGTCCATGGTGCTTTATATACTTTCTTGGTGCGAAGGAAAGAGACATTAGGAGAAATTCAAAACATGAGCTTCGGATGGAGGACTTCTTCATGGAAATTTTATAAAACTCACGCCATTTCCGTAGAATATGTGAAAATTCTCCCTATGAACTCTGGAAACTATACGTAAGTACACAATTTTTTCTTTCAAGAATTAGTTACATTTGGTTGTATATGGATATTGACATTCTGGGAAATAGTAAAAACATAAATTATTGTTATCTTATTGAAATGTTTGGAACTTCGACGTTATTTTGCTGGAGATGTACATTGCATTTATTTTATTTGTCATTTGCCGTGTTTATTAATTTGTAACTAAGATTTTCTTTAACTGTTAAACAAATTCAAAAAATTAATAAGAACAATTAACAAATCTTTTATTTTCAAATTGAATAATATAAAATAATATTTACAATAACTTGACATATATGCTACCAACTATAAGTATAATTAGGTAGGTACATAACAATAGTTATTGTTAGTTATTATTAATTATTTATCAACTTATGGGGGGAACATAACAAAATTATTTTTTATTGACTGCAAATAAAAAATATTGAGGCGTATAATTATTATGCGCCCCAATATTTGTTATTTACAGTTTGTAAAATAATAAGTTTTTTAACTTTCTCCCCCTTAAGCCGACTTCTTTTTTCACTAACTATCCCACCATTTAGGGAAAAAACTCTTTCTGGTGGGACGGATGTCCCCATCACTGACAAATACTTAGTTGCTCGGCTATTTTTCTTAATTTTTACTATGGTACATTTTTATTCAAAAATAAAACATCAACAACGTGAAAACATCGACTCCAATAAATCGATGGTAAATACATTGATGTTTTCAAAACATTGATATCAATGTCGCATCCCTACTTTTCAGACCCTTCACTCTTGGACACTTTGGTCTAAAAGTATGTTCAGCTTACTGATTATAAAAATTATGCTACTTGTTTTTTTTTTTTTTTTTTTTTTTATAATGGTACTTTTTTTCATTAAAAAATAAAACATCGACAACGTAAAAACATCCACAATTATAAACATAGATGTCAAAAAAACATCGGCTCCAGTACATCGTTGTTTTTTTATAAAACATCGACATCGGTGTCGCATCCCTAGTCTCTATCCGAGTAACATTTAACATTCCCAGAGAGACGTACCGAAGCCTCTTCTCTTGATGGTCAGACTGTATTTCATCCGGCCTCTAACGACTAACTTATTGTTAGAATCCGTGCTAAAAACACCAATAGTGGAAGCATATTGTCTTACATTTCAACCTATCACCTGATTCGGCGATTATCAAGCCGATACACTGGTGTGCAGTAAGAATGACTCTTGTGTGTACGATAGTGAAATCATAAACCTGAAATTTAAGTAAACTGAGCATTAGTATTGAGAGGAGCTTCAAGAAGTGTGAGCAACATGTCGACTAGTAGTCACTTAAGTCGACTAGTAGTCACGTGACTTTCCAGTAAAAACTGACTTACTTGGTATCTTAGTTCTTTGTTTTGCGATATAACATCCTATAACAGGGTAGGTGTGTTAATGTGTATTTCTATAGAATGGTGAAGCTACCAAAGTCATCTACCATGAAATGATCAATCAATGTACCAATCAGAAGGTGAATCATTGGATCTTCTCCCGTTACGTGGACAAATCAAATTATGTATGTTAGGCTCCACCCATAAGACAAAGTAGTCTCAGGGTCATATTGCTGCTAGTTTTGGTTACATGATCCTGAGCATATGAAAAGGTTACCATTGCTCACTCTACTCTTATATTTACTCCATGGATGAAACGGTTTTATTTCATTTCAAAGGTTTAGTTTTGACGTCTGCTTTATTTTTTTGGGTCTTACAAACTTCTTTAGTCTTGAACATTTGACAAATGTTTACACCTTTACAAGTTTGCACTTTGGTATTCTAATATTTTGGAATTTGAATACTCTGACTGGATACTACTTTATTGGGAAACAATTAGAAAGAATCCGAGTACAACGAATACTTTCAAGTATCGAGAACACAAATACTTTTAAGAGTATCGAGTATACAAATACTTTTAAGTATCGAGTATACAAATACTTTTAAGTATCGAGTACACAAATACTTTTGTATTCGAATATTTCCATCTCTAGACTCAAACGCCTACTCACCAGTACCTGAATATTGGAACAAAACTTGGAAAACACAAGAGAGAATCAAACTCAAATGCATATTCCTTTCTCAGCATATGAAAAGTAAAATCAGCTCCACATATTCCTGGCTCCGATTCAACATATTTTCACTTTTGTACGACTTTCTTTGTGGGATTTTTAGTATCTTAACTTATGTTAATCATCAGAAATGAAAACTCATGAAATACTTCAGAGTTAGTGAAACCACAGTACCTCTTATTGTCCTATATATCCTACGTCAAAAATTTTATGTACCGTCTTCAAATAAATTACTTTAGCAAATATTTCCCATTTATTTTAATAATGTTTGATGGTTTTTAATCTTATCGCCGATAGAGGACTTTGCACCTAACGTAGTCTCAAAGAAGCTTTTGAAACAAGTTTAGAAAGCATATTCGTAACTGAATAGTGTTGAAACCTCATATATATATATATATATATATATATATATATATATATATATATATATATATATATATATATATATATATATATATATATATATATATATATATATATATATATATATATATATATATTTGATAGTAAAACGACGGAATATTACTACCCATTTATTCACAGATGATATATAATGGCTTTTAATCTTTTATACGATCGAAACCTTTACCAAATAATATGCGTTTTTGGCACTATTAGAACAAAATTGATAATTTATTTTCAAAATGAAATTAATACTATTTTTGAAACATTTTTTCAGAATTCAGAAGCAGCAGATGAAGACATTTTGCGATACAACTGGAAAGGCTGTTGTCTCAAAAGACTCTATTGTTTTGAACAAATGTTAACTTCATTTTTAATAATTCCTATGTTGTATTGGGTGTATTACAAATGTAAGCCGATTTGTGCATTTTCATCAAGATATTCTGAATCAGAAACAAAATAAAAGTAATTGTTTTCTATTTATATTATCTTCACAAAGAAACCACACTCACAAAAGGCAATTCAAAACAAAGGGATCTCCAGCAATTTCTCATTGAAACATAATTTCAATTAGATAGTTTATTAGTGTTCAAATTAGTGTTCAAATCAAGCACAGATGACCCAGGAATATTTGAAACCTTCAGAAACATTGTTCGCGAATTTCTATTAAAACAAATACACTGACCCAAGACAGGTTAATTTGTTGGAATATAATGTAGCATTGAGTTTCAATAATTGTTATTAGCACATCTATTTCAATTTCCGATTTTTCTTCGTAATTTAGTTCATCGAAAACTCAATGAGGTTTCATTGAATTGAATTTAACCACTAACCAAATAAATTAATACCAATTAATCAGGTATAAATTGGGCAATTTTCTTTCAGTAAGTTTTTTGCAACGAACCTAATGAAGTAATTATGGAATTTACTGACTAGAACTTTTTGACAGCAAAGTATGTCTACGAAACATGACAGTTCAGAAAGCCTTTGTTTCAATCAAATTTAAATTCTAAAACATACTGGGAAAAATGGTTCAATTTAGCAATTTTTAAAGTAAACCATTCTAGTAACAAAATTATATTATTCCATTGTCAAACAATGGAAAGATATTCTATTAACCGTTGAAAACAAACGATTAAAATCTCAAACACATTTGGAGAGAAACCACTTACAATCGATCATAAAAAAATTACCAAACACACATATTTTCTAGGGAAATATGTGTGTTTAGTAATCTAAAAGTGTACCATTTTTCTAAAAAAATATTGTAATCTGATGAAACCTGTTGTATCAAAAATATTTTCAACATCGCATTCACATCATTTAAAATATAGCAATTTCTATTTTATGGTCCTTAATTTTAATCTAAGAAGCCAATCAGGGACTACTGATACTCCATACTATCAGCCTCAAATAATTTCTTACTATGATTAGTCAATGATGTTCAATCCGCAATGGGTACTGAAGGTACCCATCAGCTGTACCTATCAGACCCTCAATACAGACTATATTCCCTACGTCATGCTTCCTACTGAGGCTGGCATTCGTTGTATACCAAAGACGTGAAATATAAGTACACTGTCAGCATTTCTATTGAGAGGAGCTTCCACAAGACAGACAAACGTATCGACTAGTAGTCAGATGACTACTCTGTGAAAATTTGACCGCATTGGCAGATCCTACTGCCTCATTTGGCGACATAACATCTAATGACAGGGTAGCTGTGTGAATCCACATTTCTAGAGTGAAGTGGTGAAGTCACCAAAGTCTACTTCTATCAGACTATAAATCAATGTACCAATCAGATGAATCAATGGATGGGCGACTACTCCTGTCCTATGGAACAATCAGGTGATGAATGTTAGATTCCTCTCAGCAGACGAATTCAGTCTAAGGGTTACGTTAATTGTTTTGATCACTTGATCCTGGGCACATAATAAGGTTACCATCGCTCATTCTACTTTTATATTTACTCTATGGTATATAGGCAGTGGGTCTTTGTTCATGGTCTATCATTCTCCACCTGTTCTCTCATATCCCCACCTTTGTAAAAGGTAGCTTCAAGATCAAGAACTTAATCATCTCCACAGAGTTGGGAGTTTTGACTCTTTTTTAACTTAGGGCTGAAAGTTATTTGTATTTTATTATCCATGGAAAATAATGAAAGAGAAAGTCTGACTACAAAATATTTTAGCTTTCGATCTAATCTCGGAATCCCTATTTATTAATGTTACGATTACCCAATTGCACGCCACCATGCCTATTAGTCCAACACACTTCTCCCAGTTTTTACACTATGTTGAGTCAAAAAGCAAGGGAAGTATCGAACATAAACAGTACTTTTGTCAAACCTGATGCCCACTCCATGAACTCATCCCCTGAGTGAAGGAAAGTTCCCAAATCAAAGTTCTTCAGTTTTTCACAAGGCATGCTCCATTTATTACATACCTCTATGTGTTTGGACGTATATGCATATCCCTATGAGCATGCGATGCTTCTTCCTTGCAGTACTTAACGAAATATCCGCTCTCCTAGCCCCATACCATGTTGGACACCATTCAGATCACCTAGATGTCGAGTCAAGAAAATTGTATTTTATCTCAGGTTGAAGGAGGCAGATGTCCAAACTGTTATATTTCTTGGCAGCTCATGGCAAAGAAGTGGAAGCAAGTACTCTAGAATCTTAAGATTGAAGATCCTACAACTTAGGTTCTTGAACTTTTTTCTCTTTTAAATTTTTCTTCTTAAGAGTGCCCATTAAACTGTAGAAGCCTCTTTAATGGAGGAATGTATGTTGGCCCCGATCTGGGAGCTCCTTGCAGTACAAAATGTCTACACCCACAGCAAGGGTCGAATCAACACAACTAACAAATACTAAAAGCTGCTATATATTGGCCCAAACTGTACTCATGTCCAGCTGTATGGGGCAGAATTTTGTTGATTTTATTTCATTGATTAGTTGCTCTTCCGATCATTAGCCATTGGTAAGATCTTGTGTTACACATTGCCACTGGACGAAGGGAACAAGTCCACCTGACTAGCTTGCTTTACACATCACTGGAATAAAATGTCTACAACCACAGCGTAAGTCGAATCAACACAACTAACAAATGCTAGAATCTGCTCTACATTAGGGATGCGACAAAACATCGATGTTCAAAATTAAAACATCGATGTTGATAATACATCGCCCAAAAACCATCGATATTTTTTAACTTTTTCCAACCATTTCTTAAAACTGGTTTAGCAACTGGTTATTAATTTGTAAGTAAGACTTTTTTTAACTGTTAAAACGAAGTCAAAAAAATTAATATGAACAATTATTAAATCTCTTATTTTCAAATTGAATAGTATAAAAGAAAATAATATTAACAACAATTTGACATAGGTACTACCAACTATAAGTATAATTAGGTAGGTACATAACAATAATTATTGTTAGTTACTATTAATTATTTATCATCTTATGGGGGGTAAACATAACAAACTTATTTTTTATTTACTGTAAATAAAAATATTAGGTCCTATAAATATTATGTGTCTCAATATTTGTTATTTACAGTTTGTAGAAAAGATGTTAGTAAACTTTCTTCACCTTAAGCCGACTTCTTTTTTCACTAACTATCCTACCAGTTAGGGAAAAAACTCTTTCTAATGGGACAGATGTTGCCATCACTGACAAATACTTAGTTGCACGGTAATTTTTCTTAATTTTTAACTATGGTGCTTTTTTCATTCAAAAATAAAACATCGACAACATAAAAACATCGATGTTTAACAAACATTGGGTCCCATAAATTGATGGTAAATACATCTATGCTTTTTATAAAACATCGATGTTTTGAAAACATCGACATCAATGTCGCATCCCTATTTCTGATGGGACAGATGTCGTTATCACTGACAAATACTTAGTTGCACGGTTATTTTTCTTAATTTTTACTATGGTGCTTTTTTCATTCAAAAATAAAACATCGACAACGTAAAAACATAGATGTTAAACAAACATCGGCTCCAATAAATCGATGGTAAGTACAACAATGTTTTTTATAAAACATCGATGTTTTGAAAACATCCACATCAATGTCGTATCCCTACTTATCAGACCCTTCACCCTTGGACACTTGGTCTAAAAGTATGTTCAATTTACGGATTATGAAAATTATACTTATTGGTTATTTTTTAAATTTTTATAATGGTACTTTTTTCATTTAAATAAAACATCGACAAGTATAAACATCGATGTTACAAAAACATCGACTCCAATACATCGATGTTTAGAAAACATCGACAGCGATGTCGCATCTCTACTCTATATTGGCACAATTCCAGCTGTATGGGGAAGAATTTGGTTGAGTTTAGTTCATTGATGAGTTGCTCCTCCGATAATTAGCCATAAGTGAGATCCTGTATTACATAGTGCCACTGGACGAAGGGAACAAGCCCTACTGACTATCCTACTTTACACGTCTTTGGCAGCAGCAGGCAATAGATATGATTCGCCAGCAGTGTGAAGTTTTCTAGTTCCCAGTCCTGTCCAGTTTCATCAAAATATTTTAGTGTCGTATACACAGGACTCACCGAAAACTTTTTTTTTTTTTTTGGTGAGTCCTAAAAAAATATAAACTCTTATTTTGATAAGTGACATACTAGTCTTTCTAAGAGATACTATTACGACTTGCTTATAAACAATTAACTCTCCAAGTGGTTACTATGAGATACCTCCATCAAGATCTGACCAAATTTGCTAATGACGAGAATCTCGTCATCAAGATATTACTGATTTTACTAAGGCGACGAGATCACGATCTGGACATTTTTTATCCTAATGCCAAAATATATCGCCAAGACAACCACCAGGAGGGTTAATTCCTAATTAAGGGGTCATTCCATACCTTAAGATAAAGTTAAGAAAGTAAATTGCAATGCCAAACACGAAATCGATGGTTGGTGATTGTTCGTTTTGAAAAATATTTTACAGAAATGTTGATTTGTTGTAAACAGTACAAAAGAGACAGCATTGAACCTTCACAACTTAAAAAGTAAAATACATATTTTATCAGTAATATAAATAAAAAAACACACTGCCTTTATTAAGTCACAGTAATACATATGTAGGTAGGCAGTTGAATTTACGTCTGATTGAAGGAGCACAGTAGGTTATTTCACAGTAATAGAAACAGTGTGTGTATTTTAAGCTTTTTTCAGGTTTTAATTTAAACTTAAGAGCTATAAGAAATTAAATTATGTATTTAGATAAATAGCAATGGCCAAAGAAAAAAATTATGTTTGTTTATCTTAAAGAGTGCTTCTCTTAAAAGTGATAGTTTGTGAAAGCATATACGTAAAAAAAAAAAAATGATGTACATCACATGTTATATGGACCGTCACATCTGTAACTATGACATACCTACCTTATCGGAAATACGAATAAAAAAAACATCTGTCACTTATCAACTTTCACAGTAATAGATCGTGTGTCTTGAGCAGCTGGGTAAATTGTTCCGGTTTACTCTTTGATAATCCAGATACAGCTAATTTATCTTTCAAGTGGATTACCGTAAACAATGATACATGACACTTTGTACGACTTAAAAAAGCGCTAATTAATCATCGATTTGGACTATCCTGCTGTTAAAATCAAACACCACAAATCAGGATTAAAATTTAATTTTTTTTTTATGAATAAAGACCAAAATCAGTTTTTCAATACAAAAAGTTAGGATACACGAATTTAAATACATTCTACAACCAAAGAATCGACTCATTAAGAAGGTGTACAATTACAGTGGTGACGGGATCGATTAACTTGGAACGGCGCTGACTGAGGACGTATTGTCTTTAGTGACGAGTCCCATTTCTAACTGTGTCCTGACGACATCTGCAGACTCATCTGGAGACGTCCAGGGCTGCCATGGGGAGCCTACCCTTACTCTCACACGCCACACATGCCCCACAGTAGGGCGTGTTATGGTATGGGGTGCCATCTCCTTTGATAGCCGGACCCCTTTGGTAGTCATTTCTGGCACATTTACAGCACAGCCGTGCGTTGTCTACATTCTACGACCGGTTGAGTTACCGTTCCTTTTGCGACAGCCCGGACTTACTTTTCAACAAGATAATGCCCGGCCGCACACTGCACGTGTTGCTATGAATTGTCTTCAAAGCTTTTCCAACACTTCCTTGGTCAGCTAGGTCTCCTTATCTCTCTCCCATATAGCACATTTGGGACGTTATGTAAAGGCGATTGTAACCATCCCGGAATATTGACCATTTAACCCGACAGTTTGAGACAATTTGGCAAGAAATTCAGCAGGAACCGTCCGGGAACTTTTTCAGTCTATGCCACACCGGGTGGCAGCTTGCATCCAGTTCATAGGTGAACCAAGGCCTTATTTACTTCCTCGCTTTGTAAAGGTCAAACTCTGAAATAAATCATTCAATTGTTTTGAAATTTTAATCGTTTATTTATCTATGTCTGTTCTTCACATCCACCAATTTTTATTGCAGTCGGACAACTTCTTCTTGGTGCGTCGATGTTTATGTTATAGAGTGTAATTCTGGTTAGCTCAACACTTTCTGTATCAAGAAAATTCCGTAGTATAGTTTTCTGTGAAGTACTGCTTTTTTGCCACAGTAAGACACATAATGACTAAATAATCACTTCTATTGATTGGGTTCCTAGGAAAGATATTACAGGTCAAAACTTTCAATGTCTTGCAGGGAAGACTGCAGATAGCAAAACGGCTATATAAGTGTGAACCCTTTAAGTGTTATCCATTTCGCTCGAAATAATGCGAGGGTCGTTGATCTCGGTGTTTTTAAAATTTTGCCAAATATTATAGGTTTAAGAAATGTTTTTATTTACAAGAAAATGGAAATCATTAGCAGCAAAATACATTTAAAATTGCAAATTTGATTTAGTTTAAAAGTATTCTTTTTTTTTTTTTTTGCTCTACTCAGTTAAAATGGCCTTAGAGCGACCAATAGAATCAGTCAATTAATATGTACTTAAACATTGTATATACCATTATTTATATTGATTTATTACACAAGGGGTGCCTTTAATACCCCATAAACATAAAAAACAATTATCCCCTTTGTCATTATGGATCAACTGCTATATGAACAGGAGTTGATCGCTGTACAACCAATGCAACATGGTCTTTTGGACATGGTCTGGGTTATACCTATACCAAAGGTATCAACAACAACAACGTTTAAATAAAGCTTTTATAAGTTCTTGTAAGTAGCACCTTTATTTTTATAAAAAGTACATTGTGTTTCAATGAGTACTAAAACAATAATCGTATCAATCATTTTGACCATCTCAAATTGTATAATAAGCATAATCAGATAATGTTGCCTACTCGAATTTAAAAACTTTATTCATTTATTTATTGATATGGTATAAAAAGGACGCAAATAAAGAGAACAAACTCAGATCAAAGATCATCCCCTGAGCAGCAAAATCCGATATCATTGACGCATGCATGGGACATATACAAGGCAATTTGATATAAATGCGAATTAGCAGGTGTCTATCGATTCATCATATCAAATATAAAACAAACATCTCCTCGAAACTTGAGCGTATCAATCTTCGTAATCTTTTAGAACACCTCCAGCTCCTCTCATTAAAAATGAAAAACATGCTCCCACCGATGCTCGAGAATTAAAAAACAAAGAAATGTCACTGAGATAACCCATTCCCAAGAGTGACTGTTATGAATCGAAAGACGTACTTAAGGGGTATTTGAAAAAAAATAGCCAAACAATAAGTTATCTTTCATTATCAATTCACGCTGTTATTTATCAGTTAGAACCACCCAAGGCTGTGCTATCTGATTTGAACCTCATATTTAAATCTTCAATGTAAAGAAGGTGTTTCAAAAAGCTTCTTGAACAAGAGAAGCCCCTTAGGAGAGCAATAATGAGAATCGCTGTGTATACATTTTTTGTGCTGGGTCTTGCACTTGCCTCGAGAACAAATGGAGCCAGTTTAGAAAGACAAGAAACTAGGTTTGAAAATGCATCTGGATTAAACGACGATACGGAATACCATGGATACGCTAGATTGGGTAAATAAGTTATTATCATTGTAACTTTAATTGTTTTAGGTTATTTAAATATTGTTCTAAAATTAAAGCAGTTATAGTGAGCCGAACTGGACGCTTTCTAATTTTCCTAATATCACGTTATTCAGTTCAATTTCAAACGTCCGCATATAAGTGCGTATTTGAAGCAATGTAGCAAAACAAAATTTCGAAGCTATACAAAATTAGAAATTTAAGTTTTGAACAAAATTGAAAGGTGCAGAATTATATTCAGTGTTCTGCAACACAACTCCAAACAATTGCAATTGTTCTGCAGGCATTTTGTTCGAATTTTGAAAACTACAGTAAAATCAAAAACCGACGTAAAACACAATTATCGGCTAAATATGTATTATACATTTATAATACAACACATAAAAAAATAAACTAACTTACTTTATTTAAAACCAAGGCATGATTTCAGAATTTGCAATTCTGTCGATAACTTTTGAAGTTAATTATTTTGTCATTGACATAGAAGATGTGTTATTCATAAAATGTTTAAGGTAATTTGGGTGGTGTAGGGAGGTTGTTCTGTAGCTAAAAAAAAGGTGTGGCAAGAAGCGCTCTTTGCACTGCTTATGATTGAAAAAAAGGCCAAAATTTGGACAAAATTAAGGAAAAATTGTTCTGCAAAGATTTTGTTTGTACTGCGACTTACGTCGCAGTTTTAAGCACTTTCTGCTCCCTGGTTTAAACTTATTGTAAAAAAAATGCATTTTAGCTCCTCTTGTGTTACGAAAACTCCTTGTAAGTATTGAATGTAATTTTTTAAACATTGCAGAAAATAATCTGGATATGATTTTAACCATTTTTAATTTAAAAAGGTATAAGTTTTGATGTTACCAAAATGGGAAACCGTTCGTTTCCGTTATCAATAGGTCAGGAGATTAAAACGCATTTCTTGCTGCTATTTTTCAATTTTGGTGACTAGGGCTATCTTTTTAGACAAAATCGTCTCAAAGCTGCTATTTTAAAAACTACTTTGGAGATGCTTTTTTTTTTAAGGCACTAAAGTCAACGAAAATTTGATCCCCCCCCCCCCCCCCCCAAATTTATAGTGGACAGAAAAAGATTTTTTGCATATTTCTGTCGAAAGAAAATTTTCCAAGGAACACCAATTTCGAAGCATCGGCGCCAAGTCGTGGCAACCACGATAACAAAACATCGAAATATGTGGTTGCTAGATTTTCATAAAAACCTTATTAAGAAAATAAAAATTCTTTCATTTTAAAACTTAAATTCCTTGGTATGATCTTCAACGTCTGTTTCAAAAGTAATTGGAATATTATGTGTTTAAGCAACTAAAATATATTGCTACTGAAATAGGATTTAAGAGGATACTTTTTTTACTAATCTTAAAATTTTACGCTACTAAATTGAGTTGGCAGCGGCAATGACTCAGCCAATATTTATACGGGTGACTTTTCAAAACTGTTTTTTTATTTTAAATAGTTATATGGTTTACTTGGAAGAAATGTTCTATGAATGTGGGATAAAAATTGTGCCAATTAAAGTTATTTGGCACATTAATCACATTTTCGTCCTAGTCACAAAAGTGTTTTCAATGCTATGCTTCTAATCATTTCATATTTAGAATACAGCTTTTAAAAGTAAATCCATTCATCATACAATCACAAGTAACTGTATTGCTATTCAAGAGTGGGGGGCGGCTTTTCTAATTTCAGTTTTAGATATCCATTAAGTCTTCTGGTGGTTGTCTCGAGGAACGGACACGGAGAAGAAAGGACATCTTTCGAGCATCATGTCAATAAGACTTGTTAACTTTATATAGCTGTGAGCGTAGTTTTATAAAATCGCAACTTTATTTCGTAAATAAAACAACTTGAAATTCAAATTTTAAAGATATTTATTAAAATGAAATAACAAAAATAAATTGGTTATAAACACCTTAAGTAGCACAAGAGGTAGTTTTTCAGTTGCAAAAAAGGTATTTGTTGTCTCATGCACGTCAATGTAACAGAAATATACCTACAATTATGTCTTTATCACACAATTCGTGGCACGTGCTGCAAATACATTGCGATCAACTCTGCTAAAGACATCACAATTATATCCGTTTATATATCTAACTTAAATTCAAAGTATTAAGATTGTAACGTATACCACACAACTACTCTACTGTTCAATAATTGAAATCCACTGTTCACTAATCGAGCTGTACTTAATCGAGCTGTGCTTAAATACTCTACTATTTGTGAAAATTGCAATACCATAAAGGAATCTTTCAGATTAAACGAAACTTGCAGGAAATGTAATACAGGTTAGCATATGCAAATTATTAGAATTACAAAGCGATCACGCATGAGTGATCCCAGAAACCTCTCTAAACTTCCAAGTGAGCCGTGTATGAAAAGCACTGTAAAGGTGCGTTGAAATGTGTGTATCGTCATTTGACTGCTGGAAATGATTTATTAGAAGTCAATATGCCTTGCCAAAAACGCAAAATGCCATACGAGCAACTAACGGAGTTCGAACGGGACGGCATGATCGGTTTCCGAGAGGGTGGACTTTCGTATAGTGAAATCGCCACTCGCATGGGGTGTAATGCCACAACAGTGATGCGTGTGTAGAAGAGATGGGCTAAGTAGAACCACACAAGCCGAAAACCCGGCAGTGGGCCACGCGATACGACGTCAGTACGGGACGAAAGACACCTCATCCGTATGGCGGTGACGGACTGTACAGTGTCCTCTCGTGCGTTGGCACAACATTTAAGCACGTCTACTGGTGTGTTATTGTCTGCCCCACGGTTTTTCGCCGTCTGCTGCGCCATGGGCTACGTGTAAAGATTCATCTGCGCAGGATTCCTTTGACGCTAAATCACCGATGCCTCCGGCTACAATGGGCTCCCCAACACAGCCAACAGATTGGCAACAAGTCGTCTTCTCAGATGAGTCCCTCTGTAATCTGGACTGTAATGATGGACGCGTACTTGTCAGACACGCTACAGAGGTCAATGCCTTCTCCCGGAGTGTCTTATTCAGCGTCATACTGGTTGAACACCTGGCGTTATGGTCTGAGGTGCTATTATATAACATGGGCGATCCTGCCTACTCCAAATTGTGGGAATCCCGAACAGCGGGCGTTACATCAGGGAAGTTGCGGAGCCCGAGGTCCTACCCCTCCTGCAACGCATTCCCGGAGCTGTATTTCAGCAAGACAATGCTCGTCCACATGTTGCTCGGAATGTACAAGCTTTCTTCAGTGCATAACAGGTTCCGCATCTTCCATGGGCTGCACGTTCCCCGGATATGTCGCCCATTGAACATGTCTGGATTAGAGATGCGACATAGATGTCGATGTTTTCAAAACATCGATGTTTTTTTTAAAACATCGATGTATTGGAGTCGATGTTTTTTTAACATCGATGTTTATACTTGTCGATGTTTTATATTTAAATGAAAAAAGTACAGTTTTAAAAATTAAAAAAAAAAAAAAACTAGTAGCATAATAATTTTTACAATCAGCAAATTGAACATACTTTTAGACCAAAGTGGCCAAGGGTGAATGGTCTGAAAAGTAGGGATGCGACATCGATGTCGATGTTTTCAAAACATCGATGTTCTATAAAAAAACACCCATGTATTGGAGCCGATGTAGCATCACTAGTTGCTAAACCAGTTTTAAGAAATGGAGGAAAAAGTTTAAATACACTTAATTTTAAAAACACCAATGGTTTTGTGGCGATGTATTATCAACATCGATGTTTTAATTTTGAACATCGATGTTTTGCTGTCGATGTCGCATCCCTAGTCTGGATTACATCTGTCGGTGTCTCGCTCGTATTGATCGTCGACTATAAAGTAATGCTTTGGCATGAGATAGAAGCCATCTAGAATGCCGTTCCTCAGCATGACATTCAGAACCTGTATGATTCGACGCCACGACATGCACAGGCTTTCATCGCTGCGCATGGCGGCTGTACAAGATATTGATTTTTGGCATAATTTTTGTTTTATTGCTCTGTAAATTTGATAGTTTATTTAAACCACTATACATAATACGTGGAATAAATTTCATGCATTTCTGATGATTCTTTCATAGTGTTGCAATTTTCACAAACAGCAGTGCAGGATAGAGAGAAAAAGGTAGTATGCCATTCACATCTGAGCGTCTTATTCCCGTGCCTATGAGATGGCTATCGCTTATTGTCAACACATCTTAAATACTTGGTATTTGTAGTAATTAATGTCAGTCAGATCAGTAATATTTAAAATCATCCCTAATGGGAGGGATGTTGTTTGACAGTTGGTATATTTTAGAACCTCTTTATATTAGGGATGCGACATCCATGTCGATGTTTTCAAAACATCGATATTTTTTTTTAAACATCGATGTATTGGGATCGATGTTTTTGTAACATCGATGTTTATACTTGTCGATGTTTTTACGCTGTCGATGTTTTATTTTTAAATGGAAAAAGGAACCGTTATAAAAATTTTAAAAATAACCAAGTAGCATAATTTTTATAATTAGCAAATTGAACATACTTTTAGACCAAAGTCACGAAAGGTGAAGGGTCTGAAAAGTAGGGATGCGACATCGATGTCGATGTTTTCAAAACATTGATGTTTTATAAAAAACATCGATGTATTGGAGCTGATGTCACATCACTAGTTGCTAAACCAGTTATAAGAAATGGGGTAAAACGTTTAAATGCACTGAATTTTAAAGACATCGAAAATTTGGGGGGATGCATTATTAACATCGATGTTTCAAATTTGAACATCGATGTTTTGCTGTCGATGTAGCATCACTAGGTGCTAAACCAGCTTTAAGAAATGGGGGGGAAAAGCTTGAATTCACTGAATTTTAAAAACATCGATAGTTTGGGGGCGATGCAATATCAACATCGATGTTTTGCTGTCGATGTTGTATCCTTAATTGCTAAACCAGTTTTAAGAAATCGGGGAAAAAGTTTAAATACACTGAATTTTAAAAACATCGATGTTTAAAAACATCGATGTTTTAATTTTGAACATCGATGTTTTAATTTTGAACATCGATGTTTTGGTTTCGATGTTGCATCCCTACTTTATATCTGCAACATCCTTAAATTAAGGAACACCCACCTTGACAAAATACACTTTGACTAATATAGACATTGCATTCTTGACTAACACATCATTATAAACAGGTGTAAACCGTACAATCATAATGTACAGGTCTGATGTGTTGGATTTCTGAGATTTTCCAAATTTTAGATTGTAAGAGTAACATTCGAATTTCTAGATTGTTACTTGTAAAAATCCTCATGTTATCGTAACATTTTCACCCTCGGTAGTTGTTTTAGTCAAACTGTTTTATACTTAGGATCGAAGATATGCATGAAGGTCTTGGGATGCTTCGAAATTACAGCTGATTTTGTTCGTCCATTACAACGTCCCGTGAATTTCTTGCCATTGGATCGAGCAACCATCAACACTAAATTTATTCTGTTCACAAAGGAGCACCCAAAGGAGGATCACATTCTCGATGTGAATGATATAGAGGATATCAAGGAATCAGCACTAGATCCTACACACCGCACAGCATTCATAGTACATGGATTCTTCGATAGCCGCTACTATGGAAAATGGATGGAGGTTTGAATAACATTAAGTGCAATACATTTATATGTGACACAATGACCATAGTTCAGTAAATAACAGATGATGATTATAAACAGATGAATTAAAAATAAGGAGAATTCTATTTGAGCTAAATACAGACTATTTACAAAAATGAGATGGATTGACAGATTTTTGGGCCGTCTTAAGGCCGAATAGTTAAAAGTTAGAGAGCATCTTAGTAGCCTTCTCACGCAACGTCTTTCTCATTTAATCGTCAGTTGTGTTCTCGTTATTTTTTACCCATTTAAGCGGGAAGCTCTATCATTACCGGATGAGTCATTCACAGGTCTCTCGAGGAGGCAGGTGTTCTTTCGTCTTGATACCATCTGCGTTCACTGGGTGACGAAGTATTTCGCTATCTCACATACATGACACTCATAATTAATAAAAACAATTTTAAATGGAAGCTTTAATAACCTGATTAATCTGTAGCAAAATAAGTAAAAGCTGTGAGACTTCCGAATACTAAAAAGTACTTCGTGGTTTAGCAATGCAGCAGGTATGTGAATCTCGTTGGTAACTTAACTATTCGTCATGTATCATCCGCGAAGATCCTTACCGATTGTGTGGCGAGCTCCACTCAGAGTGTTTTCAAATCATGCATGTTCATAATCGCAATTTGTTCGTATATATGATCTCTGTAAAATAAGCAATTCCTCAGAGTAGGGCGAAGAGTTGAATTTAGCGCTTGGCCTAGCTAATCCGGTATTGGACCTTGAGCCATTAAACCCAACCCAACCAGCTACCAAGAATGACAAGGCCTACTTTTAATTCTTTTCCCAATCTTCTCGACAAGTACTCAATTGTATTCCAGTAAAATGATTGGTCATCTGCTGAGTAAGTATTTTTAGATTACTAATAATTTAACTTTATTTCTCATATATTTCAGTCCTTAAAGGAAGATCTGTTACTCTTCACCAATTACAATATTATTATTGTGGACTGGAGCAAGGGCAATGGTGCACCATACACTCAAGCTACAGCTAACACTCGAGTCGTTGGAGCTGAGATAGCCCTGATGATCGAAACATTAAAGGTAGATTTTAAAACGTGTAGACTTTGGTTAAATAACGAGCAGCTTCATAAATTAAAAGTGTTATAAAAATATTATGAATGAAGCTTTTAAATGAAATGCGTTTCTTTTGTTCGTGATTGTGGCGATCTGTTGCCAATACGTGGAATATTAGGAATCTGGCTTCAATTGTCCTGTTTATCGAATACAATTTGAGCATGTCGCTAATAAAATTTCGAAAGATTGAATTCCGAATTGAAGTTAGCTTATTGGGCAGCACCAATTAGATTCAACGCTAAAATGGAGATGAACTACACTTTGAGGTAACTCCTATTTGTATTATACGAGAGCATATGGTCAGCAAAAGTGAAATCTTCCCGTCTGGTTTGTTTGCTTACAGTGAAAGTCCCCTCTCATATGTTTGGCTTTTTCATTCTCCAAATATTCTGCAATTAAAAGAAATCCAATTTTCGCATTTCTCTCCCTTCTTTCACACTCCAAGCCGACACGGAACACTGACACAAAAGAGAGAAATACACACAAAGAAAAATCGGGTACTGAGTTATCTCGGAAACAAACTATCTGCTCTTCTAAACCTGGCTAATGACTTCCATTCCTAAGGGCAAAGTCATGTTACTGCAGCAAATACCTCATTTCTTGTGAGAGAGAGCAGGTACAACCTTCATCCACTACATGTTGTTGAATATATTCTGCAATACCAATAAAAATGTAATCAATAAATACTATGAATTGCAATATTCCTTATAACTTAACAAGAGAGAGAAATACACACAAAGAAAAATCGGGCAATGAGAGTTATCTAGGACACAAACTATCTGCTCTTCTAAACCTGGCTAATGACTTCCATTCCTAAGGGCAAAGTCATGTTACTGCAGCAAATACCTCATTTCTTGTGAGAGAGAGCAGGTGCAACCTTCATCCACTTCATGTTGTTGAATATATTCTGCAATACCAATAAAAATGTAGTCAATAAATACTATGAATTGCAATATTCCTTATAACTTAACAAAAGAGAGAAATACAGACAAAGAAAAATCGGGCAATGAGATATCTAGGACACAAACTATCTGCTCTTCTAAACCTGGCTAATGACTTCCATTCCTAAGGGCAAAGTCATGTTACTGCAGCAAATACCTCATTTCTTGTGAGAGAGAGCAGGTGCAACCTTCATCCACTTCATGTTGTTGAATATATTCTGCAATACCAATAAAAATGTAGTCAATAAATACTATGAATTGCAATATTCCTTATAACTTAACAAAAGAGAGAAATACACACAAAGAAAAATCGGGCAATGAGTTATCTAGGACACAAACTATCTGCTCTTCTAAACCTGGCTAATGACTTCCATTCCTAAGGGCAAAGTCATGTTACTGCAGCAAATACCTCATTTCTTGTGAGAGAGAGCAGGTGCAACCTTCATCCACTTCATGTTGTTGAATATATTCTGCAATACCAATAAAAATGTAGTCAATAAATACTATGAATTGCAATATTCCTTATAACTTAACAAAAGAGAGAAATACACACAAAGAAAAATCGGGCAATGAGTTATCTAGGACACAAACTATCTTCTCTTCTAAACCTGGCTAATGACTTCCATTCCTAAGGGCAAAGTCACGTTACTGCAGCAAATACCTCATTTCTTGTGAGAAAGAGCAGGTTCAACCTTCATCCACTTCATGTTGTTGAATATATTCTGCAATACCAATAAAAATGTAGTCAATAAATACTATGAATTGCAATATTCCTTATAACTTAACAAAAGAGAGAAATACACACAAAGAAAAATCGGGCAATGAGATATCTAGGACACAAACTATCTGCTCTTCTAAACCTGGTTAATGACTTCCATTCCTAAGGGCAAAGTCATGTTACTGCAGCAAATACCTCATTTCTTGTGAGAGAGAGCAGGTGCAACCTTTATCCACTTCATGATGTTGAATATCTTCTGCAATACCAATAAAAATGTAGTCCATAAGTACTATGCATTGCAATATCCCTTGTACCTTAACAAGTCGAATGCTGCATCACTAATTGGTTATTACTCCCTAGAGGATTCCCCACCCATCTTTGTGAAGATGAACTTTCAACTTTAATTTTTAATCTCTCTATAATTCAACAATAAAAATCTTTTAAGGTTTTAATCATTCCCTGATTCATTGTTTTTCAGAAATACAAGGGCGTGAATCTCATGGATTGTCATATTATTGGTCACAGTTTGGGAGCGCATATTGCAGGATATGCAGGAGAAAGGTTAAAAAAGCTGGGACGAATAACAGGTAACACTCTCAAATATTATTCAAATGACTGACTACATGAAGAGGCTGTGAGAATTTCCCATTCACTATATCGAAAATATTTAAAGCATTAATTTTGTGCACATTTACTGAAATTGACGTTGGTATTATTTTTAACAGTAAAATATTTTATTTGAACAACGAGGTGAATAATATTTTATTTCGTTGTGAAATATTTGGCTGCTTGATTTTAATTTGAACTAAAATTGAATTGAAAGTACTATTTTTCACGAAATTATTGAATACATCACACCCGTATCAAGTAATATAATATAATTTACATCCAAATGTATTGAATTTGATCAAACTAACACGCTGATAGTGTAGTTCTCATGAACTGACTCTAAAAAGACTTAGATAAATATATTTTATAAAACATATTTTATGTGTAAGTTATCTGACAAAGTTAAGCACGAATATTTCTCATAAAATTTTACTGTGTGTTAAACTTTAATTTAATGATTCGCCCACACAAAACTGTCTCCTAGTTTAAATAAGGTTTATATCTATCCCTCTCTTTTTACACCCCTAGGTCTAGTGTAGTTCTCATAAACTGACTCTAAAAAGAACTATATAAAGATATTTTATCAAATATATTTTATGTGTAAGTAATCTGACAAAAAGTTAAACACCTAATATTTCTCATAAAAAGTTTATTATGTGTTAAACTTTAATTAAATGATACGTCAACACAAAACTGTTTCTTAGTTTAAATAAGGTTTATATGTATCCCTCTCTTTCTGCACCCCTAGGTCTAGTGTAGTTCTCATAAACAGACTAGAAAAAGACATATAAAAATATCGTATCAAGCATATTTCAAGTATAAAAAGGTCAAACACTAATATTTCTGATATAAGTTTATAATGTGTTAAATTTTAACTAAACGATACTACGTCAACAAAACTGTTTACTTGTCAAAAAAAGGTTTATGTGCATACTTCATATTTTGGTCCTTAGGTTTGGATCCAGCTGGCCCTTATTTTGAGAAAATGCCACCCTCTGTACGTCTCGATCCAACTGATGCTGATTTTGTTGATGCCATCCACACGGATTCTGCTTCACTACGTTTTCTCGGTAAGCGAAAATATATTTGCAATATCAGAATTCAAATAACAAGCAGCACTTAGAATAACTGTATTTAATGAAGAATTAATCTTTTCATTTGGATGGCTGTACGAAATTCCTTCCACAAAAGAGCTTTTTACTCTGTTTTGCTAAAGTTAAGAAATTCTTTAAATGCAAACTATGAATGCATTACTGAGAATTTGAAGCAGGGGTTTCCAAACATATGCCTCCTATCATCTGCAAAGACAATAAAGTAAATACCCAATTTTCATCTGAAAGGACAATAAAAATATATACATACGTTTTATATGAATAAATAAATTTGTTTTAAGTGAGCTGCTCAAATTATATGACAGCGAATAAGTTGTATAGTATAGGATATTTCTCATACGGGATTGATCCCGGGCCATCACCGATAGCCCGTGTGTTGTTTCAGTGCGACGTTCATTCACCTTCCTACCCTTAGTACAGTTAAACTTAATTTAATAACTACATAAAAAAAAACCAGAATCTATTTGAATGATCATCCTGGATTTGAATAAATGATATAACACCTTCTGAGGCATGAAATCCTCACTACTGAATAATACTGAACCCTCTAAATCAGGGTTTCCCAACCTTTTAGTAACTGCGTACCACTTGAAATTTTTAGAAATTTTTGGCGTACCACCAGTTTTATATTTTTTAGGAACATATATCTAATGTCAGAAAAGTGTCCAATGGCTTGCTCTATTTTAATTAAAATACTAAGAAAGCTTCATATTTTATGATTAATGCACTTGTATTTCGTATTAATTATTTAATAAAGGATAAAATAAAACGATTATTGAAAATTACAGTTTTATTTTTTACTCACAGGTCTAAAGACAAATAATTTTAAATAATTAGTACAAACTAAGCAAACAAAGATTAACATAATCAAAAATCTATTTTTCGTGCGAAACTTGTTATTTGTAATTTATGAAAATATCAATATCAGAAGCAATGGAGCTTAACTTCACTCTTAAGTCCTCTTCAACACTTACTCTGTTTCTATATTTATTTTTTTATACACGAAAGTTCAGAAAAACCACTCTCACACAAGTAACTAGTAACAAATGGCATTAGACACGGAGAGATATCAACTTAATTTCGCCGAGATAGACATTGAATAGAAATAGATAATCACCAACAAAGTTTCTCTTTAAATAATGTGCTACTGTTAGCATTATTTATTACAATGTAATAAAAACGTTAATCCCAAATTGATTTCATATAATCCCATTTTTCCTATAACGTGGGTGTACATACTAAAAAATCGAACAAACTTCGTAGAATATTTGGGTCGCTCGTATCATCCTTGCGTACCACCTGAAACGTTGCCGCGTACCACCGGTTGGGAATCACTGCTCCAAGTACTTAAACATGCAAATTTTTTTCTGTGTGTAATCAATAATGAATAGCTTCTTGATTTGTCTCTACAGCATTAGGGATGTCTCAAGCCGTAGGACATGTCGATTTTTACCCAAATAATGGAATGAGTCAACCGGGTTGTAAAACTGCGTCAATCCATTCCATATTTTTGGAAGGTCTAATAGACGGTAAGTAATGAAGTGCTCTTAATATGTTTTGCGAATGTATTTTATTATAATGAAAATGCAATATTTAATTCTCATTATAAAATTTATAAACTACCTCGAGTTAAAGCAAAGTTTTCATTTAAACACAACCAGAGAAAATACACTAAATTTCCGTAAAAGTAGTAACATACTGAAAGATGAATTCATTTAAAATTATTTATAGAAACAATGCAGTGCATCAATAAAAAATTTAATTTGCATAATTAAGCTTCTGTATTTTTCGTATATATTTATTCTAATCCTGCAAAATACTTTATTGTATTCTGAGAACTTCAGACTGCAATGCATTTACTGCATATAAGAAACAAATTGAGCATTCTAATTTGGTATAATTTATATAAGTTATAGTGAGATGTCCTTAATTCATAAACCAGAAACATTACACTATCAACTTAATTTCATCCCCTTCAAATTTCACATCTTATGTCAAGATGGTAGTCTTAGAAATGAAACTGGATCAAACAAAAGTTAATACTAAAATTGAGTAGATATTGGACATGCAATGGGGATCCGTTTCAGTACAGAAAACCCGGCTTTACACATGTCTGCCTATTATACGTCGTTGTTCTGTGTTGTAGATTAATCACTTAGACAACTTAAGGAAATTTACGATTTCTCTCTTTTTGTCTTTGATGAGCATTTGCAAAATTGTCTTTCAGTTCCCAGATCACCAAGATTCAATAATCCTTATCACTTAATTTGAAGGGTCTCTCAATTACTACCCTGAAAAGCTCATTTACATTTGTAAATCGAATCGAATCTGGACTTCGTAATTGGATACGTCTAACCAATGAGCAAAGAGAACGGAAATTATTGTCAGGTTTAATCACTTCTTTTCTCGTCATTCATTGGTTCGACAGATCCGGGCGGATTTGGAGACGTACAAGTATAAATGAGCCTTTCCGTTTAAACCCAACATTTCTGATATTGCAGCCAGCATTGCAAACTGAGACACGAATTTTAAATTACGTGAGCTTGAAATAAAAATAATATCTATTTAACTACATCAGCAGATTGAATTCTTTACAATAAATAATGACATACGAAGGTGAATTTAAATAATTATCAGCAATGTGGTTCTATTGTGTTTCTTTTGCAGTATTGTTGTTTTGTGCTCAGAGCTAGGCGAGGTTTCTATCTGATGACAATTGTTAGGTTTAAAGTCGTTATGTCAATTCATTATTCAATACGTTCTATTGGTGTTTCTGTTAGCAGTATTGTCGATTTCGCACTCATCGTTCGGTGAGGTTTCTGTCTTATGACTACTGCTAGGTTTGAAGTTGCGAGGTCAGTTTCTTTGTCGCTGCCATGTCAGTAACCAGGGGCCTCCTCTTTCTGATTCTACCAAAGAAAAGAGTTCAGGGATCAGTTTCGAAGAGTCTGGAGGTGTATCAGGGCCCAAAATCTATCAGACTGTCAGCACAGTGCGAGAACACTGTTTTGCTACATAAGAGAGTCTACCAATGGATTAAAAATTCAAAAATAATGGCTCAAATGTTACCTACGAAAAAGCCAGCCACCACAACTGACGACAACAATGATTTATAGAGAAAATAACATAGTTATGTTAGACAAACATGTGAGAGGGATTTCTGCGTAAACAAACAAACCAGACAGTTTGCAAAAATTTTACTTTCCTTTTCCAAATGCTCTCACATAGCACACAAAATGCAGTTTATATCTGTTTTGGTTAATATATTAAGTGTTCACCATAACCAATCAACTGTCCCATCAATTCGAAATTTATTATTTTGAATTTTTACTGGTGAAGGGCTAAAATCCAATTCGAAAAATAAGCCAATTAACATCACATTCAGAATACGTACATTAAACACAAATGGCAGGATAAACACTATCACCACCTATATTTAGCTTAACAGAATATGATTCTCATTATTAATGAAGTGGCAAATTAGCAATTTTGTTAAAATAAAGTTTATTACTGCATTAATAATAACTATTGACCCCTAGTATATAAGTCATAATAACAGAAATTATAAGTCTGCAGTCATGACGGAGTAGCAAGAGTGGTATAAGGCAAGATGAGAGGATGATCCATTGGTGTGGAGTGTAATGCTGGTCCCACAAAAAGAGGCAGAAATTCTCAAACCAAATCTTTATTACTTCAATAACATACTAGTAACATAATCAAGCGTGGATGTTGTTGAGGAGACGGAGATTGTAACGGCTCTGAAAACTTCCTATTCTAAGGGGCTCATGGAAAAAGTGCATAGTTCACAATGAATTCGCCAGAGGGATAAGAATTAAAAGAAATTCCATTGTATCAGACCATGACGACGTCAAATTGACAAGGCTTCGAATCGGACATTCATATTTTACCCACAAGCATTTGTTAAGCGGAGAACCTGCTCCATTATGTTCTATTTGCAATCAAGTTTTTTCAGTAAGATACATTTTGACAGAATGTTCCAATTTTAGCAACTATAGACTGTTTCAATTTGGTGCTCCACTTCTTAACTTAACAGACCTCTTGATGGATCCGTATCACAAAAACTTATTTTTATTCCTCTCTGATATTGGTTTTATAAATCATATATAGCTTTTATTTTATATAAGTTTAGTTTTGCAATTGGTGTTATGTGTTTAACCATCTCGTCGTTATAGACCTTTTAATATAGACAACGTTTGGCGCAGTTTGGCCAGATCTGGCCCTTGCGCCATAAAAAAACCACCAAACCAAAACCAAACCATTGTATCAGGGGATCTAGCAAAAATTTCATTGGTAGAAGTCGGGAGTTAAGAGAAGGAGTAATTTTATCTTACAGGCAATTTGAGAGGAAAATTGGTCGTGGAAGGTTAAAAAATACTGGGAGGTCATGAGGTCAAAGGTGAAAGGGGATGGCAAGATATATGACCTATTGGACAAAATAGACGAAAGACTGAGAAGAAAGTGAGGTGTTCGGGGACTGGTCTCTGGTGAGTATTATATTAAAGGAGTTATTTCTAGGTATCGTTTCACATATGTGATACGTTTTGATTAGACCGCGTATACCACAGATATATAAAAAAACTGTCCAACAAACTGCAACGTAATGGCGTTGAAAAATAGTTCCAGTCTATGGAGACTGAGATATTAATTCTTATTTCCTTTATTGCAGCTACTCGACAAATCATGTCGTGTAATCATCAAAGATCTGTGGATTACTTCTCATACTCCATCAACTATAAAAAGGCACTACCAGTAGCGTATAAATGTACAGATTATCAAACTTATTTAAGTGGCAACTGCGCCGAATGTGGACCTAATAACATAAACTGCGCCATAATGGGGTTGAAAGCTGATCAATTCAAACCTAATAAAGATGACAAAAAGGAAGTTAAAATGTACATAACCACGTCCGATAAAAAACCATTTTGGGGTGAGTATTTAATATTGATTAAATTCCTTCAGTGAGATATTTAAAAAACGATGTTGCTAAAAAATTCATTTCTAAGTACAGCTCATGAAACTACATATGAAATTGTGTTATTTTTTTTACTCACGCAGAAATTTGCATTGTATATCATTTATATTTGTTTGTCATCTATATCATCTATATTCCATACACATTTGTACTTTGTCATTCTTTGTTGCAAGATGGTTATCTTTTGGGGGTACCTGATCAGGGGGTTATCGGCCTTTGATTGGGATCTAAATTACGATACGTGTGAGTGAATGGATGTATGAAAGGGGTTTTCCTGTAAAAACGGATGTGTCATGTATGTCGAGCAAAGTCGGACTTCCTCCCAATGGGGCTCAATAACATGGAAGGCGCACCCCCTCTCCTCTTGCCGTCTTTGACGGGCCTGGCACTCCTTTGGTCTGCCAGTGTAGGCATGAGAAACAACAAAACAAATGGCTATCTGTACTATTATAAAAGAAAGTGTTTGCCCCTTGGTACGAAGTGTCCTGATGAATCTGTGTCACTTAAAATAATGAAATTTGTCACGCAGGTAGTCCGAATATTTTTCAATTTTTGTGTCCAGCCCGATTTTTAAAATTTAATCTAGAACGTTTAAAAATTAAATTATTAATTTTTTCACCCTTCTTTCTTCTAATGTGACGTCGCCCGAACCTCGAATGAAGAGGGAACTAATTTTGTGATTTTCAACCGCAGACGTCAGCCTTTGGAACTCTGCCGTTTTTTCCGATTCTAGCGTGTTTCATTTTACGTTGTTGATAGTAGACACTACGAGGCCATCACAGAGTTGCATGTGGAGTTCGTTTGCGAAACAAACCAAATGAGGATACGTAGCAATCACCGGGGGTTAGCGGACATCAGCGAGCAGTTGTCACACCTGACCCCACGAAAAGGGCAGCTCCGAAAAGAGCAACGTTAAGGACAACGCCGTGCTGGCAACGCAGTATCTAGTCTCTACTATTATAAAAGGAAGTGTTTGTCTGTTTGTCTTCTGCACGCAAAGTTATTATTACTGACGAATTTATGGCACTTACAGTAATGGGATTTGGCACACAGGTAGTCCGAATTTTTTGCAATTTTTGGGTCACTGCGAATTTCAAAATTCAATCTAGAACATTTTTTAGTTAATTAATTAGTTTTTTTCACTTCTTTAATCTTTGGTTCTGGGAAAAGAAGCACCGGAATTTTGACTTTTCTCCCTCTGACGTGACGTCACTATTAACGTCAGTCTTTGGAACCATGCAAGGAATTTTTCACCATTCCGTCTCTTCGCAAATAAATAAGAATGGTAACAAACATATTCGAATGACCTTCATCTGATTCGATAATAATTAATTTTGATTTCCTGAGAAACGGATTCGAGTAAAGCAAAGGAAATTATTAAAGTTATCACTGGCGTTCTTCAGTGCTTTTTTTCTATCTCAGCTATCGTTAAAGATAGAATAAAAATTTTAACGGATTCGAAATCTGGCGAAAAATTTTATACCATATAGATACCTTATACGTTTGATTTTGTTTTAATAAATGATTTTTCAATTAAATATTTATATTTTTTGGTTTGCGAAGCAAACCAACACCACGGGTAATGTGACCCCCACGAAAAGAACAGTCACGGGCATCGCCCATTTGGTTGCGAAGCAAAACAACACCAAAGGCAACTCCGTTATTGCTCTAATCCAATAGGCTACAAATTCCTATTTGGTTTGCGAAACAAACCAATAACCCCCCCCCTCCCAAAAAAAATTGTAGTCTCTAATATTATAAAATGAAATGTTTGTCTATTTATTTGTTTTTTTCGCGGCCGCAAAATCCTGACGATTATATGGTACTTACAGTAATGAGATTTGGCACACATTTAGTCCGAATTTTTTTTGTCGCGGCGAACTTTAAAATTCAATCTAGAAGATTTTCAAATGAATTCAATAGTTTTATTCTCCATCGGTTTTTCAACGCGTTTCTTCCGGAGAACAGAAGAAACACCTGATTGTGGACTATTTCTATACACGTGACCTTGCCATCAGCCTTTGGAAGCATGCCAAGTTTTTTTCATCGCGGGGAACTCGAAAAAAATTATTTTCCAGCCAGACGATAAATCTTTTAACTGGACTCACTTATTTATTTTTTTATCTCCTAGACTGTTAAAGACATAATAAAAATTTCAAACGATTTGAAATCTGCGGAAAATTTCACTTTAGATCGATACGTAAAAATATGATTTTCTTTAAATAAATAATTTTAAAATTGAATACATCTATTATATTTTCCAAGAGATTGTGACGTCACGTGAAAGAGATTGCATCTTCTGCCCTTCGTGTTAAAAAAAGAAACAGATTACATTTCTTGTCCTATTCCATTTCAGGGAATGAGAGCAAAAAATAAAAAACATTTTGACTTTGTTAATTCTTTTTCGTAAAATCTGAATTGCTAAAGATAGATTGAAAATTTCAACGGTTTTGAAAACTGCGGAAAATTTTACACCAGATTAAAAACGTACTCCTCGGGCACGGGAAACGCTGGGCTAGCCACGCAGTGGCTAGTATGATATAACCGTTAATCTTGTTTTACACTAGAGCAACACGGATGAGAAACAGACACGTGGGCCAATCAGTGATGAAGAAACACTCCTTCATTCTCTCAATCCCTCGTCTTTTCGTCGTTGATTGGCCTGCGCTTCAATGTTGCTATCGTGTAAAATAAGCAACATACAGTTTGGAAATGTCAGTGAAACCGGCTAGGGAATGTTTTGTAGGAGAGGGAGTAAATAAATCTCCAGTTGCTTCATGTGTCCACTTCTGGAACTGTCTTTTTTTCAGGTGGTTATTACGAATATTAACAGTGTACTTGTAGTATATATCCCTCCGATGTGAGATTTGCTCGGTTCTAAACATAAAAATATCGGGACACCTAGGACTTGGCGCCTATATATCTTCGCTTAGCGATCAAACAATCAATTGAGCCACCGTATATGTTTGTTTATTCATATTATGTGTACATGCCTTTCAAATCTTCCAGAAAATTACCTTTTTCTCAGTCTTCTGGATGAAAAAAAATTCCCAAATTTCCAATTCAAACTACCCTAAATTAGGCATTTGGCACCACGTTCATGAAGTAACGATCTTGCATACCAGCCTACATACATATATGCTAACACTAATATCATTCTTGCTGCACACCTGTTGAAAATCGAAGATGTAAGGTGGTCAGACACAGATCGATTTTTAAAATGGTTTCCATGGTTTAACGCTGTAAATATTAAACTCACGTATTTGGTTGAGTGGTTGAAGAAATAAGTATTACACGTTAAATCAGTAGGTTTTAAAGTGCTCCTGCCTCAGCACAATTCGCACAGTCGTGAATAGCAACTGGAGGGTTTCGAGTTTGAAACTCGATCCAACCAAAGACTTTCTTGTACGGGGGAAGACTGGGGTCCGTTAAATCTATCGTACTTTAAAATGTCTTCAAGTTTTTGGACTTTCTCATCTGACTATGTTTCAAAATTACGAGGTGTTATCCTTGTATCTTTTCCTTCGAGATTGATTCCAGACCGTTGCCAATAGCCCGTTGCGTTTTTCCAAAGTGACGATAATTCAACTACCTACCTGCCTATTAAAGTTTAGAAGGGTATGAAATGAATGCAAAATTCATACGTCTCAATCACTCACATTTCATTCTGTTTTCTATCTCCCTCTTTTCATCTCTCTCACTTTTACTCGATACCTCACACAATTTTTGTATTCACATACAAGATAGAGGTTTGTCCTTAAAGTATCCACCCATGTAATATGAAACAAGATTCACTGCAGCTAGAGCTAAAAGCACCTAGTCTCTTTCAAAGTAGGCGTCTTGCAATCTTGCACACCTTGTAGTGTGTTTTTATGAAGATGCTTAGCAGACTAGATTAATAACAATGGAAATTTATTAACAATAATCGCAATAACAATTTATTATTAACAATTTTGAAACGGGCCATTCCACCTCTACTGTGGATGAAAGTCAAAAATTTAGCAGCTCAACTAAGAAAAAAATTATATCGCATTGGAGTAGAGATCAGTTATCTGCCCCTTTACGAACTGACCGAAGTTACTGGAGACCACCAGAAGAATTTCCCCAAAATTCATGGCAATAGAATTAATTGCAAATACTGTTGATGGTATTCGAAGCCATATATTTTCACTTCAGAACTCTATTGCGCTGCTTGTCGATTAATGACTATGAGGTCAAAGTTGCTAAGATGTGGAGATCTTGAATGAAATCATTGCTCTGTCTGTTTAAAGCCGAAAGTGGTAGTGAAGAAGGGTTGATTCTAGAACGATACCAAACACATCTCTCAAAGTCTCTTCCATGGTCCAAAACACTACAAAGTCCATTCTTGATATTACCATCAGCTGTTTCGTCGTGTTCTGAATCACATCAACGGTCTGAAATCTCCTACATTACAGAGGTGATATTAGCTTTAAGAAAAGCCAGAAGTCGCTGGGTGCCAAATCCGGGCTGTAGGGAATTTAACTACTTGGGTGAATCGATGCTTTACCAAAAAAAAACTGTGCGAGAAACGATAAATGGCTTTCGTTACGAATTTTATCATCTTTTCGCGCCAAGATCCTTCATTAAAATTTCGAACACAATAGTTTGGGGAATACCCAGTTCTTCTAATAATCTCACAATCTCCGATTTTTTTTATAGCAGCCCGTAATTCGCGGGTGTTTTGCTCCTTGAAGGCTTTACAGAACGCGGATAACTTTCAATAGATTCCCGGCCATATTTGAAACGGTTGTACCACATTTTAATTTGCGCTGCACTCATTGCATCTTGTTGTACCACATTTTAATTTGCGTTGCACTCATTGCATCTTGCTCGAGAGCTTTCTTTTAATCATCTGAACAGCTTCAATGCACGAATTTTAAGTTTAACGAAAAAAATTAATGCATATTATCTGCTCTACTTGCTCGGTTATTACAAATGTGACGGTCTCACAGAACATACGCTCACTCAAGGGCGTCTAGCACCCTACTGGTTAGTCTAATGTGTTCATGACTTTACAAGCATGCACATGAATGTCCTCTCTCATTAGCTGTCAAGGTACATCGATGCCGTGCAAACCGTTCTTGTTATTTAATAATGGCTGGATACTTTCCGGACAGACCTTGTACGCGTTCTGCTCGCGTTCAGTGGATTTTGATTTGTTCATCTCTAATATTATAAAAGGAAGTGTTTGTCTGTTTGTTTGTTTCTTGCACGCAAAGTCGTGACGAATCTATGGTACTTACAGTAATGGGATTTGGCACACAGTTAGTCCGAATTTTTTGCAATTTTAGGGTCGAGGCGAATTTTAAAATTCAATCTAGAACATTTTAAAATGAATTTAATAGTTTTTTTCAATTAATATCTTCGTTCCGTCCGGCAATTGAAGAAAGGACAGAATTTAGCTACTTTCCCCTCTGACGTCGCGTCACAATCGTCACTATCGACGTCAGCCTTTGGAACCATGCAAAATTTTTCACCTTCCGTTCTTCAGAATTAAATGGGAATGCGTAGTCTCCGCTCAAACGATTTCACATCGAACATTTTGACTAGCATTGTTCATTTCTTTTTTTTTTTTTTTCTTTTTTTTTTTTTTTGTAAAATCAGGATCGTTAAAGATAGATTGAATACTTGAACAGATTTGAAATCCACGGAAAATTTTACACTACATAAATACCTTGATTTTCTTTTAATAAATAATTTTTCAATTAAATATTTATATTTTCGCAAGAGAATGTGACGTAACGCCGATTGGATCTCTTCGCAATTCAAATTTTTCCGAATTTGACAATGACGAGACCAATAGGGCGTTGCCCGTGGTGTTGGTTTGCGAAGAAAACCGTAGTTCATAATATTCATAATTTGGTTTGTGAACCAAACCAATTGTGAACCCGTGATGGCTGTTATCCAATAGGCGACAAAATCCCATTTGGTTTGCTTCGTAAACCAATAACTCGACAAAAGCAACGCTGGGCTAGCCATGCAGTGGCTAATTTCTAATATGCAACCATTCCTGTCTTACAAATTAAAATAAAATAAAATTAGGAAAAATTGCATCTATAGTTCCCATTAATGAATTAAACCTCTATTTTTTTCAAATGCACATAAACTAAAATACGCTGTTTTTCAGAACATTCCTATCAAATCAAAATAAAGTTACGAAAAATCAACTATGCTGACGAAAGCGGAGAGATTTCTTTGAAGATACAAGGACCAAAAAATAAGTTTGATGTTACACTTAAAACAAAGTAAGTTTAAGAAATAAAATACAACTGATTAATAACTACCGGTTTTTAATTAATATATCTTTTACAAACCATTTTTGTCTATTCAAATTTCTTCAAATTATGTTTAAATGGAATAGAAAGTTTGGTAAGTAGTTTTCTATTTTAGTCGAGTTACAACAATGTTTTAGTAGAAACTAATACTTGAAATTTGTCAATCTGTAAACAAAACTCATTTTTGTTGTAAGTATGAGAGTGCTTTTCTATAAAAAAAAACACTCACTGTAGAGGGCTCTAGTGTTTTATTTCTTGATTTTATATTGAGGTTAGTGATCAATTCACCCGTATTTCCAAGGAACTCTCGTATTAGCTCACTAAATTAAAATTACACATTTTATTCCTCACTCATAATAATATATATATATATATATATATATAATCCGCAAATATAAAAAAATTACCCATAACAATCGATTTAAAGCTTTGCTTTTACAAGTCGATTTTGTCAATTTGTCACCGCATGTGACCTCCTTACCTCCCGACATATGTCAGGTTGAAGGTCGATAAGGTCGCCCACGGATAAGTGAGGAGTGTAAGCACTCTTGATTTACAGCATTGTGGAGACCCTCATGGGGGGAGGGCCTAGTAGACACAATTAACCCAGGGGTTTTCGGGGACTGCAGGAGCCTTGGCCGTAGTCCCTTAGTTGAAATCCCGTAGGTAGAAAGAAATAAAAAGAAAAACTTCATCCCCATTGCGCTCTTGTGGCCGTGTAATTCCGGCCCCGTTTGCCTTGACTAAAGGCCCGTTTACGATTCACCGTATGTCCGTATGCGTAGGCTCCGCCTTAACGCATACGAAGCTACAGATAGGGTCTGCGTAATCCAACCATCTGTCAATCAAGTGGTTCTCCTCTATCATTGGTTCGACGCATACGGACATACGGAGAATCGTAAACGGGCCATAAATTGGCTTCAGCTCCATCGTTCCCTTCTTTCCCCGCGTTACGCAACATTAAAACACAATTGGAGAATATAAATTTCCAGATTGAAACTGAAGAATAGTCAGAGTTGATTCCATATTTTCAGCGATTTAAGATATAAATTTAAGTGCCAAACTTTAATAACATCTGAGGCTTTGTTTTAAGCAAGTCCATACTAAAAGTTTTTGCACTAATAAGCAATAAATGAGCTGATCAGAAAAAGCAAAACAACTTAAAACCAATTAAATCAGAGGTGTGGTAGCAATTGACTATAATATTTAAAAATATTTGAAATTTACACGAGATAAAAAAATATTTATATCTGCGGCATCAATAGACACATAGTTCGAGTAAGAAACATGAAAATTTGTAAATTTTGTTTCAAAATTGACTGCAGTGAAAACTAATTGTGTTTAATATTATCCATTCTCTCAACATATATTGAAATGACGCAGATCCTCTAAAAATGCTCAAAATTGGTCGAGACTAAATCGCCCTTTAATCCACGGCCGAAAGTTGGTCGCCCTAATTACGGAATACCTAAATAACTTGCACAACACGATTTCATAGGGAGCAGTCAAACATCCGCGACTCGTTTGGGGAAGGTCACAGTTCACTAGGGAGCGCAGACAGTTTGAAATCTGTGATAAATACAGTCAATTTGCCATGCTAGGTATTTGTTGATGAAAAATGTTTTTCAGAAATGGAAAACTAATCCATGGAGCATTATATACTTTCCTGGTGCGATTGGCGGATTCGGTAGGAGATATTCAAAGCCTAACTTTCGGATGGAAGACTTCATCGTGGAACATTTTAAAAACTCACGTTATTTCACCAGAATATGTGAAAATTGTGCCCATGAACTCTGGCGATGATAAGTAAGTACAGCATATTTATTTCGAGAATCAGTTATTAATTGTTCGTGGAAATTTTTTTAACGTATTATAGTTTTCTCATGCCAACATCGTTAAATTAATCTGTGCAGATTTTAGTTGAGAATTGAAATTAGGATTACTATAACATTTATATTTCGTAACTCATGCTATTTACCCAGAATATGTAAAAATCATTATTATGAACCCTGGGGACGAAACGTAAGTTCAGCATATTTTATTTTGAGAATACGTTACATTAAGTGTGAATGGGAGCTTACATTCTGGATTTGAAGAGCTTCTGGCTTCACTGTCCTGTGAGGAAATGCTGCGATAGCTTCGATGGACAGATTGCTACTGTTTGCCTGGCTGTGAATGAAGTCGAGACCTGACCTAAAAACAATTTTGTATTTTTAATCGATTCTCAGGCTCATTAACTCTCAACATTAACTCTTACTATCTCTCGTCAAAATGCATATGATTCTGTGCACATCAATGTAGAGAAAAACTAAACTACCTTAGGAAGGTTAAGAAAACGTTGCTTTACAGTGGATTCCAAGTTACTGTGGTGTATATGATAATGAACTGGCGGAAAAATTGGATAAGGCTGGAACACAGTTCCCCAACCTAAATCCACGTTATGTCTATGTAATACAGTGGACTCGCGTTTTTACGAACTCGTGGGGATCGGAAAAAAAGTTCGTAAATAGGAATGGGATTTAAAAGAACAAAAAATGCAACTTGTACTAACCTTTATTCTTTAACGATTCCAAAAAAAAATCTGCTATCTTCGTTTGCTTCATGATAGCACTTCGGGAAACATACGATTCCTTAGAGTTGATGCTGTTAGGCATCTCAAAATGGTCATCTGCTTCGATGAACCTATGTAGTCCTAACCGCCATTCTGTGGCTTCTTTGACAGTTGGCTTTGGGATTACCTCTACGCATTCTTTTTCATCGGATCGTTCTTCGGTATTCAAGTTCAACACCTAATTAATGATTTCATCATCTGATATCTCCTCTGTGCATGCTTGAACATTCTCGTCCGCAATCAGAAAATCATGAAATGTAAGGTTTTCAGGAACTTGATGATCCGTTCGAGACGAAGTTCCTGGATCAAGGCTTCATCTGCACTGAGATCGGAATCACTCTTGGAGATTTTTTGTTCTGAATCTTTAATGAACCTTGCGTGTCGAAATGAGTTGGCAATCGTTGCTTGGGAGACGTCATTTCAAGCACTAACTGACACTTGCATCGCACTGAGTACATATCTCGTAACGTTTTTCAAGTTCTAAGTTCAGAATTTCCATTTTTAAAAGCATCCCTCTATATTTTCGTTTGAAACAACGGATGATGCCCTGATCCATGGGCTGCAAAACTAAAATTATGGAAGCGAATTCTTTCCCTTCCGGCCTTTTTTCCCCTTACCAACTTGGGAGGTTCAAAGCCTAACCAGTCTGAAGAAATTTGTCTTTTTATTTGCCTTCAAATTTTTTCTGTCTGAAGGAAAACAATTAAAGAAAGTGAAGAAACTGAGTTCATAAAAAAGAGAGAATGTGTCATTTTGGTTCGCAAAAATCGGAGGGGAAATTAACATTATTTCTATGGGATACTGCTCTGGACCAAAGTTGTAGTTTGTAACAAGGCGAGTCCACTGTATCAAGAGACTTATATGATCGTCTTTAAAGAGAAAGTCTTTCAATCTACAAAGAGATGTTTACAGGAAAGAATTGGAATGTTTTATTGGCTCAGATTGGTGTAATAAAGTTCGTATCCCAGGTTGCTCGCCCATAGCTGTAGGATTCGTTAGCTTTCTACTTCTTACCGGATACGACTTCCTACAAAGACACTTGCAGTGCAGTGCAATAGTGAGATCAGCAGCGTGGACGAAATGGCTGGAGATCAAATCATGGACTGCCCTGAAATGCCTGTCAATAGAATTGCTAATACTGTTGATAGTGTTTTTAAGCCACATTTTTCACTCTATGGGGCTGCTCGTCGTTTAATGGCCGATAGGCCGAAGACATAGGATAAAAAAAGCGTTCTGGATAAGTAAAAATAATAAAGTATTGCTGAAATTTGTAGCGAAAATTCTTCTATTGTATTTTAGTCCTTGAGAACAAAAACATCCAAAATATAATTCTATTGAATTTTATATATTTTTTAAGATATCTTACTGGTAAGTTTTTATTAAGTTAGACACCTGAAAAAAATTAACTTATAATACATTTCACGAGGTTCTCTCATGTACAACCTTAGACCAATTTGTTCTCAACCTTTGTGAGACTACGAGTGGGATAATCTTTCGTAATGAAACGAGGTTCCTGTCCAACAAATCTACTTTTAAACATCCTTCCAATTTTTTAAAGTTCATATAAAAATCTAACGTAAGTACAAATTATGGCATAATCATAAGGATTATTAGCTAATTTATGTATTCTATGTGGCATGTTGTGAAATATATAATTACTTTTAGATTCGTTGATAATTATTGCACTAATGAAATTAAATTATGACATAATCATAAAAATTAGTAGCAAATTTATATATTCGATGTGGCACACACATGTTGAGAAATATAAAATTACTTTTAGATTCGTTTATAATCATTACTCTTATGAAATCTTGTAGTATATGGTAGTTTTCTCTGGCCAACATCGTTTAATTAATTTATGGTAATTTTTATTGACATATCCCATTCGAATTACACCTTGTCAAAAACACCTTTAATACGAGATTGCTTTAACACCAAAGAATACTTAACTTTTAAAATAAAAGTGCTTTGTCTGTTATTTAAGCGAAAATTAAAAATCTGTATGCATATTCTTTTTAAAGTCACAGCACTCGGTTCCAAAAAAGCACTAGAACAAAGCAATGCAAACTTGCAGAAGAACAATATTTTGTATTAATAGGATTTGAGAACGGGATACAGGCTGATTTGATCTTCAATTTCAGCGAAAAATATTTCTTTACACTTCCTTGATGATTAGTCAATCATATATGCTATGTTAGTTTGGCGTTCTGGGTTCTCAAATGTATGAATATTATTATCCATAAAATATTTTCACTTATAAAAATTTATACATAAAAAATGCTTGGAAAATAAAATTGAGAGTCCATCAAAACTCCACGGCCCGGTAAAATCGATGCCTTGGTTTGTTTAATTGTTATTTACACTACATGCAGATTAATAATTTTTGTCACATGACCAACATGGATGCGCATGCAATTCTGATCTGTTTTTCTTTGGTATTCAAATACTTTAGTTTTTGATTTTTTGATATTCGAATACTTTGGGTGAATACTACTGTTTATTACGGATACTATCCATTATAACGAATACTTCTAAGTATCGAGAACATTAGCTTTTGTATTTGAATATTTTCATCTCTCGACTCAAATGCCAACTCTCGTCCAAAAAAAAACAATACTCTGGAAACACACAAAGATGGCTCAAACTCAACTGACTATGCCTCTCTCAGCTCATAAATAGAAAAATGAGCCCCACATATTCCTGGATACAAGTGAACATAATCTCATTTTTGTACGAATTTCAATGTGGGTTTCTAGAAGCAGTTTTTGTTAATCAGCAGTAGTGAAAAATCATGAGAAATCTTCCAAAGTTGGTGGAACCTCAGTACCTTTCTTACTACCCACAGCTCCGGTCTGAATCTGAACTTTTTTTTTTATTGAATGTCTTCGAATAATTTACCTTAGTAAATATTTCCCAGTTTTTTTCAGTTATGTCTAACGGTTTTTAATCTTATCGCCTATACAGGGCTTCATAACAAATGTAGACTTATGAGCATTAGAAACAAGTTTGGAGAGCATATTTTTGAAGCCAAATAACGTTAAATCCGCATAAAGCAAAAAAAAATGAAATTACGAGGTTTTGATAGTTAAATGACAAAATATTGCCCATTTATTCTCAGTTGATGCATAGTGATTTTAATTTTTTATATTATCTTAACATTTATACTAAATAATATACTTATTTTTTAAACTCTTTTACAGAATACAGAAGCAGCAAACGAAGAAATTTTGCGATAAAACTGGAAAGCCTATTTTGAAAAAGGATTCTAAAGTTTTGACCAAATGTTAACTTTATTTTCAATAATTCCTATGTTGTACTGTGTATATTAAAATGTAAGACTAATTTTGCATTTTCATGAAATTCTGAATTCAAAAAAAATAAAAGCAATTGTTTTGTATCTATATTATTTCCATAAAGAAACCACACACCGGGCAGTTCAAAAAAGATGTACGGTGATTTCTTTTTAACAGTTTCGCATTGAAACATACTTCCAATTAGGTAATGTGTTTGAATCGTATACAGATAACTCAGAAATATTTTAAACTTTCAAATAGTATTCTTAAACTTTCTATTGAAGCAATACACAGATCCAAGTCGGTAAATCGTCAAGTTATAATTGTGCCCCTGAGTTTCAATACTTTTTATTATCACATCGCTTTAAATTTCACAGTTTCCTTTGTAATTTCGTCCATTAAAAACTCAGTGAATTTTCATTGATTTCAAGTTAACCATTGACCAAACTAATATCGGTTAATCAGGTATAAATAGAGTAATTTACTTTCAAAAGAGAATGTGTAAGGTTAATGAAATGATTATTGAATTTAATGATCAGAATTTTTGACATATTGGCTATTATGAAACGTGTTTTAAATGACCCTTCAATAGTATCAGTACAAATTGCTACAGGCTACACACTTCTCTCAGTTTATAGTATGTTGAGTTAAAAATTCATAAGAGTATGAAATATATATATATATCTTGCTGTTATTAGCATGTCTAACAAATACTACAGCTGCTCCTATCTACAATCTGTGCCCTTGTCTAGCTATATGTGGAAGTATGCTGTAGATGGGGTATCGAAGCATAAATGGGGTATAGAAGCATCATTTGTACTCTTTCAGTCGGGAAAACTTAAAATGTTGGACACTGCGGTTGGTAGGAAGGTAATTAATTTACGCTGCACTGGAGCAACAACAACGGGCTATTTAGCCCACTTAAAACAAATTTATTTATTCATATAAAATGTATGTATTTATGTTTATTGTCCTTTCATATGTTAGTTGGGTATCAAATAAAACTTGAATAGCCTACTTAAAATGAAATTTATTTTAGGTAGTTTTGTGTTTGGATAAAATGGGGTATAGAAGCATCATTTGTACTCTTTCAGTCGGGAAAACTTAAAATGTTGGACACTGCGGTTGGTAGGTAGGTAATTAATTTACGCTGCACTGGAGCAACACAACGGGCTATTTAGCCCACTTAAAACAAATTTATTTATTCATATAAAATGTATGTATTTATTTTTACTGTCCTTTCATATGTTAGTTGGGTATCAAATAAAACTTGAATAGCCTACTTAAAATAAAATTTATTTTAGGTAGTTTTGTGTTTGGATAGAATGGGGTATAGAAGCATCATTTGTACTCTTTCAGTCGGGAAAACTTAAAATGTTGGACACTGCGGTTGGTAGGAAGGTAATTAATTTACGCTGCACTGGAGCAACACAACGGGCTATTTAGCCCACTTAAAACACATTTATTTATTCATATAAAATGTATGTATTTATTTTTATTGTCCTTTCATATGTTAGTTGGGTATCAAATAAAACTTGAATAGCCTACTTAAAATAAAAAATTTTTTAGGTAGTTTTGTGTTTGGATAAAATGGGGTATAGAAGCATCATTTGTACTCTTTCAGTCGGGAAAACTTAAAATGTTGGACACTGCGGTTGGTAGGAAGGTAATTAATTTACGCTGCACTGGAGCAACACAACGGGCTATTTAGCCCACTTAAAACAAATTTATTTATTCATATAAAATGTATGTATTTATTTTTATTGTCCTTTCATATGTTAGTTGGGTATCAAATAAAACTTGAATAGCCTACTTAAAATAAAATTTATTTTAGGTAGTTTTGTGTTTGGATAAAATGGGGTATAGAAGCATCATTTGTACTCTTTCAGTCGGGAAAACTTAAAATGTTGGACACTGCGGTTGGTAGGAAGGTAATTAATTTACTCTGCACTGGAGCAACAACAACGGGCTATTTAGCCCACTTAAAACAAATTTATTTATTCATATAAAATGTATGTATTTATGTTTATTGTCCTTTCATATGTTAGTTGGGTATCAAATAAAACTTGAATAGCCTACTTAAAATAAAATTTATTTTAGGTAGTTTTGTGTTTGGATAAAATGGGGTATAGAAGCAACATTTGTACTCTTTCAGTCGGGAAAACTTAAAATGTTGGACACTGCGGAATTTTCTGAGCTTTCCGTAGGTTTAAGAACATACTAATATTGCCTACATTTAAGGAAAATACTAATATTGTCTACATTTAAGGAAAATACAAATATCGTCATCATTTAGTCATTCCGTAAAAGAATTTATATCTTCAAGGCACTTTTCTGAGCATAAAATGCATCTCATTCTCAAGTGTGGCAAAGGTATTGAGAGATGTTGCTTGATAAGAATCATTGGCAAGTGAAATGTGGAATAGAGCTCGGAAGTTAAGAAAAATAATCTGTTTAGTGGGAATCAATAAAAAGAAAAACTCGTCTTGAAGTAGGTGGTGGAATCTTTACTGCGTTAAGCTCAAAAAAGTTTAATTAAACCGGGTCCAACACATCTTGGGCAAGAAAGCTTCCAACATTGCTCGAAATCTAAAACTTTTCTTAACAAGAAGATACGTCGTTTTAAAATTGTAAATATCTGACAAGTTTTTAATGTAGAAAATGGGGGGTGGGGGGGCTGAAGTTAATTTTTGTGCGCGGTAATAAAGTGCAGTGCAATAGATACACAACGATTGCTTATAAATATACTTTTCCTATCTTTAATTGTAGAAATCTAGAAATCATATTGGGGTGGAAAACCTAACCATTTAAGAACTGTGTTTACATACACTATTATCCATAACTTTGAAAGCACATCGACGTTTGCTCCAAACGCAATAAAATATCAACAAATGTTTTTTTATTCAACATTAAATATTTTGTTATTCGAATTAAATATAAGTTCACTTAATTACGAGGGAGTATCTATAAGTAATACACATAATGTAAAAAATAATAATAATAAAAGCAATTAATGACAATATGAAACAGAAATGATAGTATTACCCATTTATTACTTTTCCACATAATTTCTATGCATGTTGAGGCATTTTTCTCAACGATGGATCAGTTTGAAATTCCCGGTCTCATAGAATTCCGTCGGCTGCGAGAAGAGCCACCTTCGTACGGCCCGTTTGAGTGCCGTCGTTAGAGTCAAACTTCTTACCGTCAAGGAACTTTCTCTTTATGGGTCCAAAGCTCAATGCGACAAATCAACACATTCGACTGCTGCATGACCTAGCTCGTCCGCATGTGTCTCGCCTAGTTCGTGCAAAGTGCAGGGTTTCGGTTGGGAAGTTTTCGAGCACCATCCATACAGCCTGGACCTGGCTCCCTCCGATTTCTATCTGTTTGGACCCATAAAGAAGTTCCTTGACGGTAAGAAGTTTGACTCTGACGACGGCACTCAAATGGACCGTGCGAAGGTGGCTCTTCTCGCAGCAGACTGAGTTCTATGAGACCGAGATTTTCAAACTGATACATCGTAGGGGAAAATGCCTCAACATGCATGGAAATTATGTGGAAAAGTAATAAATGGGTAATACTATCATTTCTATTTCATATTGTCATTAATTGCTTTTATTGTTATTATTTTTTACATTATGTGCGTAACTTATTGATACTCCCTCGTATCAAAAAAGGAAACAATGTACTATTTTGAATCTGGATCTTTGATTTTAAAATTATCTATCTCGCGTTTTTATCACAGTTATTCATTCTCAAGAATTATAAAATAACTAGCCCCTGTGTGTCCAGCACGGCGTTGCCGTGACAGTTCTTTTCGTGGGGTCAGGTGACCATTACTCGTTAACCCCCGGTGATTGCTACGAATTCCCAATTTGCTTGTGAAACAAGCCAAATGGGAATTGCCTATTGGATAACAGCCATCACGACGTTGCCCTCGTCATTGTCAAATGCAGCCAAATTCGAATTGCGAAGAGATTCATCCAATCGGCGTGACGTCACAATCTGTTGCGAAAATATAAATACTTAATTTAAAAGAAAATCAAATGTAATAGGTATACCTATCTTATGTAAAATTTTCCGTAGTTTTCAAATTCGTTGAAATTTTCAATTTATCTTTAACGATCCCGATTTTACAACAAAGAACTAAACAATGCCAGTCAAAAATATTTTTATTTGTTTTGCTTCTCTTCGCTGGAATCATGTAAAAGACTTGACGTCATTGTCTAATGCGCCCATATTCGTATTGCAAAAATAAAAAAGTTACAATTTAAAAAGCAAGAAATGGAATTTGTGATTTATCCCCCGCGAAAGTCAAATTCGTATGGGAAAAAATATAAAAGTTACAATTTAAAAATTATTTGTTTAAAGAAAGTCATATTTTGAAGTATCGATCTATTGTAAAATTTTCCGCAGATTTGAAATCCGTTGAAATTTTTACTCCATCTTTAACGATCTAGGAGATAGAAGAAAGAACTACAGATCTCCAGTTAAAACTTTGTTTTGTTTTGTCGGCTGAAATCGTTCCTCGGAAAATCAAAATGAAACGGAAAAAATAAACTTAGAATCTGTAATCTTTCTACTATTGCCATTCTAAGGAAAACAATAATAATTAAATGTGTCAAAAAATTAATTTTAAAATGTTCTAGATTAAATTTTAAAATTCGGGCACGATAGAAAAAATGCAAAAAATTCGGTCTACCTGTGTGGAAAATCTCATTTTTGTAAGTGCCATAGATTCGTCACGACAATCCACACACATACACACACAAACACTTCCTTTTATAATAGAGATGTTTCAATGTTTACCGATGTTATATCTAGCCATCCTTCAAGTAGAGCTTTCTACAGTTGAGTAGTGCTCTAAAGACTTATGTTTATGATTTTCCGGTAAAATTCATCCCACAGAAACTTTTAGATCTGGACTCAGGTATGATTAGGGCATGATTTTAAGTTCTCCGACCTCTCTCGTTTTATTTTGCAATGTAATTTCAATATAACTTTGTCGAGGGTTTTGGGTCATTCTCTTCTTGGAAGACAAATCTACGACCAATCAGTTAGATAGGTAGGTAGTTGAATTTATGTCTCCTTGGAGGAACACAACTGACTATTACGACCAATCAGACGCTACCAATATTGTATTGCTTGTCATTGAAGAATATTATGGCAGTCACGCTGGTTCAAAATTCCACTGATTTTTTGAATAACTTGCTCAACTCATTTCTTCCAAAACAGTCTCCCATTCTTATAGATCTACCTTCATGCTTGACGGTCGGGACACTGAGGTTGCAATCGTTCACCAGCTGTCAATAAGCAAACTTCCTTCTCTTATTAAAAAAAAAAGTTCGAATTTGGATTCTCCCATTCTTATAGATCTACCTTCATGCTTGACGGTCGGGACACTGAGGTTGCAATCGTTCACCAGCTGTCAATAAGCAAACTTCCTTCTCTTATTAAAAAAAAAGTTCGAATTTGGATTCATCCGTAAATATGGACCCTTTCCCAGTCTCCAAGGGTCCAATTTCGAGGTTTTCGTGACCACGGTAACTTCTTCTGTAAATTGCTCTTAGAAATGGTAATTTTTCTGGTACGTATTCATTCACGCCATGTTCTTGCAGTCCTATTTTTATGTTGTCTATCACCAACAGTGATAAATATATTTTCAATATGAAACATCAAATAAAGAATTACTCAGGAGTTATAAACCTAAAATGGATTAAAGCCCACGCAGGCCATGAGGGCAACGAGAGGGCGGATGCTCTGCAAGAAGCAACAGAGAAACAGTACATCGACAAGGCACAACAAATGGACAAGGAATACATCCGGAAACAAATTAACAAAGAAGCAGGAGGAATGTGGCAAGGGAGATGGGACTACTCAGAGAAAGGAAGAGTAGTCCATATAGAATACAAGGACATATCACAGACCTAGGATCTTTTGAGATCAATCAATTTATCACTAGTCACGGAGTATTTCGACAGCACCAGAAACAATTTATTCAATAAGGAAGACAAATGCGAATGTGGAGAAGGAATTCAAAGTGTTGACCATGTAATTTAAGACTGCAAACTGTGGGAAAATATAAGAAAAGACCTATTTCCCCGTGACCACAAAAAAGTAGAGAGAAAACTACTTTGGACAAGTAAAAAGTCAAGACAAGACCTTAAGATAATAGCCAATCGCGACTTCTTGAAATAAGACTAGAAGATCTATCATAGCCCATCCCATGATAGTAAATGTAACTGTATTGCAATATTGAGAAACATAGGCGGCAACGCATGTGCTGTGCGGGGTTGCTCACAACCCAAAGTACACCGTATGCCTTAGGGCGGGACGGTTTTGATAAATTAAATACTTCGTAACAAATTCAGATGTGAACATGATTCAGAGGCAATTTTGAATATATTACGTTTGCATGGGACTGTCAAATGTTCCTCGTCATCATTTGAAGTTATTCTAAGTCGACCGGATCATGAGCGATCTATATCCTGTCCAGTTTCACCAAAACATTTTAGTTTCCGTGTCTACAGGACTCACAGAAAACTTTTCAAAAGCGGTTATTTTTAAAAGCGACCTACTTGCGTTCCTAAAAGATACGATTATTGTTTGCTTATTTACAGCTAGCCATCCATGTAGTTTCGATGAGATTCCTCTTCTATCAACATCTGACCAATATGGTTAATGACAAGATATATCGTTATGAAGATCTGGGCATTTTATTTTCTAATGTCAAAATCTCTCGTTGAGACAAACACCAAAAGGGTTAATTCTTACTTTAGGGGTACCATATCACACTGTAAAATGAAGTTAAGTAAGTCACAAAACCCCAAAGACAAGACCGATTATTTATAATTGTGCGTTTTAAAAAATAATTTACGGAAGTCTTAATTTGTAAAAAGTATATCAAAAGAAGAAAAAGTTGATAGTCACAACCTAATGGTAAAATGCTTATTTTATCAGTAATTTAAATAAAAAACATCTGGCATTCATCAACTTTCATAGTAATACGTAAGTAGACAGTTTATTTACGTTGCATTGGAGCAACACAAGTCTATTTCATAGTAATAGAAATAGCGTGTGTATCTTAAGTGCGTATACCACAATTTGAATTAGCGATGCGACAGCGATGTCAATGTTTTCAAGACATCGATGTTTTATTTATAAAAAATCGATGTTTTATTTTTTAACTATCGATGTTTTATATAAAAAAACATCCATGTATTGGAGCCGATGTTTTTGTAACATCGATGTTTATATCTGTCGATATTTTATTCTTATATAAAAAAAAGTATCGTTATAGAAATTTTACAAATAACCAAGTAGCATAATTTTTATAATCAGTAAATTGAGCATACTTTTAGACCAAAGTGGCTAATTGTGAAGGCTCTGAAAAGTAGGGATGCGACATCAATGTCGATGTTTTCAAGACATCGATGTTTTATAAAAACATTGATGTATTTACCATCGATTTAGTGAAAACAATGTTTGTTTAACATCGATGTTTTTACGTTGTCGATGTTTTATTTTTGAATGAAAAAGCTCCATAGTAAAAATTAGGAAAAATAACCGTTCCCCTAAGTATTTGTCAGTGATGGCGACATCCGTCCCATCAGAAAGTGTTTTTTTCCAAACTGGGTGAAAAAAGAAGTCGGCTTAAAATGGAGAAAGTTAACAAATCTCTTTTTTTACAAACTGTAAATAAACAAATATTGGAGCATTTAATAATTATGGGCCACAATGTCTTTTAATTGGCGTAAATAAAAAATACGTTTATGTTTCACCACCATAAGTTGAAAAGAATTAATAATAACTAACAATAATTATTGTTATGCACCTACCTAATTATACCTATAGCTAGTAGTAACTATGTCAAATTGTTGTAAATATTATTTTCTTTTTTTATTCAATTTGAAAATAAAAGATCTGTTAATGGTTTTTATTAATTTTTTTACTCTGTATTTGACAGTTAAAGAAAATCTTACTTATAAATTAATAAACACGGAAAATGACAAATTAAATCTCTTCCCTCCCCGCATAACATTAATGTTTGAGGTTCCTAAACCAGTTTTAAAAATGGGGGGAAAGTTTAATTATTCTGAATTTTAAAAACATCGGTGTTTTTAGGTCGATGTATTATCAACATCGATGTTTTAATTTTGAATATCGATGTTTCAAAACATCGATGTTTTGCTATCGATGTCGCATCCCTAATATGTATTTAATGCTTTATTAAAGTTTAAACTTTAATCTAAGAGCTTTAAGAAATCAATTATATGTACAAATAGTAATACCAAAAGATAAAATTTGTGTTTGTTGATCTTAAAGGGTGATTTACTAAAAGTGGTATTTTGTGGAAAGTATATCAGTAAGAAAAATTCTGAACGTCGCATGCTATGTTGAACGCGTGTTTGAGAAATACATACTTTATCGGAAATATAAATAAAAAACATCTGGCACTTATCAACTGTCACAGTAATAGAAACAGCATGTGTATTTTAACAGCAGTGGAATTTTTTTCGCTTTACCATTGCAATGTATTCTGCTGCGGTTGAGAGCAAAAAGACTACAATCCAAGATTAAAACTTTATTTTATAATCAAATAAAAAAGTACATTAAGTTTCTGTACATTAACATTAGAAGGTCTTCAACAATAACACTTTGCATTTCTAGCCATGATTGTATCATCCGTGGAATGTGGCTAATAGTTGGGTTGGGTTTTATGTCGCAAGACAAAGTCGTGGCTCAAACAAAACTGAAAATTAAGCTGACTGAAATATATTTAACAAACGTTGATTTTAAATTACTGTTCTATCTTAAACACACAAGGTGCTGTGGTAGCCCAGTTGATAAAGCAGCGGATTAGCAACCGGAAGGTAGCGAGTTTTAAACTTGATCCAACCAAAGAACGTCGTGTACGTGGAGTCTGATGCATGTTAAATCGGTCGTCACGTTGGCCTGGCGGGGAAATTTGGAGGGGTGTCAACTCAAGTTGACCTCATCATCTGACCTTGGTTCAAAACTACGAAATGTTGACCTCGTTCTGACCGTGGTTCAAAATTCCGAGGTTCGGACCTTTCCTGTCGGGGTTAATTTCGGATTGTTACCAACAGCACGTTGTATTTTTTAGTTCAACATAAACTACCTATCTAAACACACAGATTCTAAAAATAACAACGCTCTCGTAAATATACATATTCTAAATTGATGTATTATCCTAAGCACACACAGAGAATAAACAGTACTATCCTAAGTACAGAGAACTATAGTACTAACCAAAGTACAGAGAGCTACAGTACTATCGTAAATACATAGAACGCTTTGTGTTCCTGAGTCCCTGAAAAGAAACACTGGCGGTATCGACTATCGTGTCGAGAGATCAGACTAACAGAGAAGTTGGCAATGCTTATTAAAGTACATTAAAAGTTTGTAATTAAAGAGTGGTGCAAACATCTTTCATGGATATGCGTGCTGACCAAACTTCGCCAAATACAAGACAGACAATAGGAATGGCTAACGGAATACGATCCAAAAGCGGGCTGTCAGCAAGGAATTCGGGTGAAATGAATTTGCAAAAAAAAGTAATGAGTATGGTCTCTTTCATCTAACGTCTCTTGGACGATAGATCACAGTCAGATAATGCTTTTCGTTAACAGTCTATCCTTGGTATAAAGAAACTAAAGTACTCTTGATGAACTATGTCCAGGTTTTCGAAAAACTCAGTAATAAGATTTAAGTCGGACTTCAACCTTTATGGTACCTCACTAAAAATGAAGCAGCAATTATTTCCCTATTTCATTATGGAAACTACAAGATGTTTAGGAGTTAGTCTCTGTGTGACTTGAGCAGTATGGTATTTTGGAGTGGGTCTGAGTTATACCTTGACCAAAGGAATCAGAAGAAGAAAAAAAAAGGCAACTTCTGAGGGAAAGTCGGACTTCAGACTTTATGGTTCCATCCTAAAATGCAGCTACTATTCTTTCCCTATTTCATGTAGGAACAACTCCTGGATGGGAGTTGGTCGCTGTACGATTCGTGCAACATAGTCTTTTAGGTTTGGTCTAGGCAGTGACCAAAATTATTAGCAACATCATGAATGCACTTTTTTAAGCTTTTGTGAGTACGTGTTGAAGCAATATAACCGACATTTCATTTCGAGGGATTCAAAATTACAAGTGCAAGTTTTGTGCAAATTGAAACCTACTGTAAAAGTATGGATTAGAGCAGTGATCCCAAACTTTTCAATTCAAGGACACTTTTGGAAATTAAAATTTTTCACGGACCACTTGAAATGATCAAATGTTGATGAACTTTTAGTTGAAAGATCTGCCAAAGAACATTTTTGTAGCATAAGAGAGATAGACTGGTTTATAATCTATCACTAAATAGATTTAATATCCACATATCCTACCTAGGTTGCAATACCACCACAACTTAAAATGGAATTTGTAGCTTAATGCGTAGAGAGACCTTGTAAATCCATGATGTAAAATTGCCATAACTGTAGATTCTAGTAGAGGTCAGTTTTGAAGCATGCAGAAGTATGTATTTACTGTCCCTTTCTAAGTATAAAAATCGAAACTCGTTTTCAGTAATAGCTGGATTGCATCTGGCATGTGATAACATGACACATGACAAATATTTTAACCGCGACACATAACAACGTTTTTTAGAAACACTAAAGAATCCGAGAAATAGAACTTTTTATTTTTCTCAAAAGCTCACTAATTTTGCTAATGTAATATTGAATATTCCCAGGACCCCATTATAGGACCCTAGTAGATTAGAGGTACTCAAACATTTTGTTTCCAGTCGTATCTTTAACTCCCCTGGTGGCTGTCCCGACTAAGTATATTGCCATAGCAAAACTGTCTAGATCATCGTCTAGCAAAATTGACAAATCTTGACGAACGAAATATCTCGTCGTGATTGTCGTTGATATCTCTTGATCTCGTCATCATAAAAAATCGGCAATATCTTTATGAAGAGATATCACGTCATTAGAGAAATTGGTCATATCTTGATGGTGTCTTCCAGTTCATTCCTCTTAAAGTTTCTGATGGAGGACTATTTTCAAAGGGATTCGTAATCCAATCCAATTCCTCTTAATACATTCCTTAAATTCCGTAAAATCATACCAAGTATATTTGAAATGATGCTTTAGTCATATATAAATAAATTATCATGAAGTAGAGTTATAACATAGGATAAAACATTTTGTTTGCCACTCATGTGGGCTGATACTGCAGAAAGTCAAAATCATCCTTTCTTCATCTATGAAACTAAAGTATCTATAATTTTTTTATAAATATAAAATATCTTCTTCGTTCTAGAGAAGCGTAGTTGCATGTTTACCCTAGTGTGATAAGAAAGTAATAAGTAAAGAAAGAAATTTGTTTAGTCTCATAAGGGGAACCGATACCGAAGTAAGAACGTCAGAATCATCAGTTCTTAAGCTATGCACCTAAATATTTAATTTTGTAATAGTTATGAATACTTTATCGTTCCAGAGAAGTATATTTGTTTGTTTTCCTTACTATGATAAGTTTAGGTTTTGTGTTTCTTGAATTTTATGAGTATATTATTAGTATTATATTAGTTGGGGTCTACATACCACTTTTCAAGCAAATTTTTGTTTTCTTCAAAACTTGATTTCCGGGGGTCTGTTTCCCGTTCTGTCTGCGGGTACCTGCTAATGACCCTAGCTCATCAAGGATATGGGAGGGAACGGTCAGTTAAAAGGTAGTGTTGTCTCTTGAAGCTGCTGTCTTAAAAGTTTGGCCTTAAGATAGAAAGAGACGATATATTTGCCATGTCTTTGTGGTGCTTTGTGACGACGCGATGGGTTTGCAGCAGGTGACAAAAGATGTGATGAAGACATAATTGTTGGTATAGTTCTTTTACCAAGATATGTATGAGACAGCTGCTACCTTTTTATGACGTAAAAACGACGTTTTGTGATTGACGAAGTCCTCCTCTCCCATAAAAAAGAGCAAATTAGACCAACTTAGTGTAAATTGACCATAGGATTAAATGTATCATATATACAGACAATGCAGGTAACTTTATATGGACAGAAGCGTAGCAAAAGGGGGAGACATCGGCAATGGCCCCGAGCGCCAACGTCTATAAAGGCGCTAGTTCAAAAACATTTATTTAAACGTTTTGTGATTTTCTAGGGAAAAATTCTCTGGGACTAGGACGATAAGGTGCTTAAAATTATTTTAAACACAATTTCTTCCTAGTCACAGAAGGGTTTTCCAATGTTGTACCTTCAATCATTCCATGTTTAGGATGCAACTCTTAAAGAAAAATCCCTTCTTTTATACTTAAACTAGTCACTTGCAATTGCATTACTATTCAAGAGTAGGAGAGCCTGATGTTATTTCAGTTTTGAAGACCCATTAATTCTCCTGTGATGGTTGTCTCGATGAGGTATCTCTACATTAGCATAACCATTAGCAGATCTTGATGACATCTCGTCATTAGCATAACCATTAGCAAATCTTTATGATAATAGTTATGCTAAAGATCTGGTCATTAGAAAAAATGACCAGATCTTGATATTGACATGCATCACATCAATAAATTGAATGCGATGGAGCAATATTTTAATTGATATGATGGAATATTTTCTTTAAATGTTCCTAACCATTTTTAATTTAATTTATCTCATTTTCCAATATATTTTAGATTTTAAAGGAAAATCTGCGACTCTTTACTGACTATAACATCATACTTGTACACTGGAGCAAAGGCAATGGTGCACCATACACTCAAGCTACAGCTAACACTCGAGTCGTATGAGCTGAGATAGCTTTTATGATTGAAGCATTAAAGGTAAGTTTTTAAACGCGCTAACTTTAGTTGAATAAGGAGCTGCTTTATAAACATGGGAAAAGGTTTTGAAAATATTTCGAGTGAAGCATTTGAATGAAATACGCTTCTTTACCTCCTTTGTTTAGGATTGTATGTAAAACATAATCATATTAGTTTCCGAAAAAATGAATTCATTATTAGAGGCGTTTTCTGTCAAGCTAAATCTGGTGGCGGTAGTGTTTCCGCGACGATATCTATTTCCCGTATGTATTCCTGTACTCCTTAAGTTTGATACGTAAGTATAAATTGAGGTACTTAAACTTCTTCATGTATTATACGACGTAAGCAAGGTATGCATTCTGACGTGAAGGACAACATAAAAACAGACTCTTTTAATGATCTGTCAAAGAACACACACAATTAGTAGAAAATTTCCCTTAGGAATTAAATAATTTAAGTCCATTATTTGTGATGCTGTCGAACATAAATATCTAAAGTAATACAGCAGGAGTTACGTTTCTCGACAGATTCAGACAATACCGTGTTTACCCATGGGCCCAATGATCAAAATCTGCAATACACAGGTGTTTCACACATGTACAGTATCTTACAATAATCTTCAAACAAAGGAAAGGTTCATCCGAATTGAAAAAGTTGAACTTTCAACACAAACATCAATTTTTTAATATCTTTGTAATGTACAAAGAAAAAAAAATTCTTCCATGCATTTCATAATTATCTGATTAATGTATTTTTCAGAAATATAAAGGCGTAAAGTCCATGGATTGCTTTTCCACAGTTTAGGAGCCCATGTTGCAGGTTATGCAGGAGAAAGGTTAAACAAGCTGGGACGTTTAGCAGGTAATATTCTTAAACATTATTCATATGACCCTGACTATATGAACAACTGTAAGTATTTCCCATTACCACTAAGACTTTTTTAAATATTGCATCACAGTATCAAGTAACGTCCATAGCAAGCGCTCGAGGTCAGAAGTCAACATCGGTAGGTTTTCCACTAATACCTGGTTTTAAATATCAACCTATCTATCCGTAAGATCTGTGAAATTTGTATCAAGTAACTCCTGAGCAAGATCTCGGGGTCAGGAGCCAACATTGGTAGGTTTTCCACTAATCCCCGATTTTAAATCTCGATCTATCTATCTGTAAGATCTCCTTCCCGTCCAGATAGTTTTAAGGGGTGTATGACCGTCACCTCTTAAACCTCCAAGTGGTTTCGACGAGATATCTCGTACATCAAGACATCCGAATTTTTATTATGACGAGATTAAGATCTGGCTACCTTTCTTCGAATGACAAGATATCTTGTCGAGACAAACATCAGGAGGGTTAAAAAACTGTCCCTAAGTGTCCACTGGGGGGACAAGAGAAGGGAAGAGATTCCAAGCACTAAACAGAAGTGGTACTGTCGGCCTATTAGAACAGGTCCTGATTCAAAGTTTAGTTACTGGCGGTCACTATTGAAACAGGCCTGGGAGCAGAGAGTGCTTAAAACTGCGACGTACGTCGTAGAACAAACAAAGTCTTTGCAGAACAATTTTTCCTTAATTTTATCAAAATTTTGGCCGATTTTTTTAAATCATAAGTTACGATGTTCTGCAGTGCAAAGCGCGATCCTTGTCACACCTTTTTTTTTCTTTTTTAACGACTGAACAATCTCTCTACACTGCCCAAATAACCACAAACACTTTATAAATAACGCATCTTCTATGTCAATGACAAAATATTTAACTTCAAAAGTTATCGACAAAATTGCAAATTCTGAAGCCATGCCTTGGTTTAAATAAAGTAAGTTAATTCATTTTTATGTGTTTTATTATAAATATGTAATACATATTTAGCCGATAATTGTGTTTTACGTCTGTTTTGATTTGACTGCAGTTTTCGAAATTCAGACCAAATGCCTGCAGAACAATTGCAATTGCTTGGAGCTGTGTTGCAGAACACTACATATAATTCTGCACCTGGGGTTTCAGAAATGGGTGGTTTTGCGTCGTTTTTAATGTAGACTCTAACAACCATATATCATCTTTTCTCGCTAACACCTGGATAGCCATTTTGTCGGACAATACAACAGTGACAAACTCAAGTGTTTGAAAATTCAGCTATAGAAAATGGGCAAAGGCTCGTTTCTATAGTAAAAGACAGCGACAAATGTTCTGTCAGAGCGGTCCTCTTCGTAGACAGACAGTATTTTTGGCACACGGTCGCAGAGCGATTAAAGTCGATCCTGCAAGACCCTAATTTCCTTTTTATAACGTCAACAACAAGGGACACAAACCGCTGTTAATCATATGAATAGTGAAGTGTAATAGTATCCCATGTGTAATAAAAATGTTATTTTATAGTATTTTGTGTCGTTAATCTTAGTACACCACTGGGCCCATTTCGTTACACTTATCAATAATAGCAGCAATCCATTTACTGAAACTGACGTTGGTTTAACTTTTCAGCAAAAAAAGAAATAAAATGCAGTAAAATTATATTAAGAACTGAAACAGTTGGGTAAATATTTTTTACAGAATTATGAATTAATTTGCTTCTTAAATTTATTTTGATCTAAAATTAAATTTAAAAGGAGCTGTTTATAGAAAAATAATGAAATATATATTACGCATAAAATAATTATAATGTACGTCAAAAACTTTTTAATTTGATCAAATTAATACGTTAATGTTATACAATGTCATATATGGAACTAAATTTATCTTTTGAAAAATTAATTTTATTCAATCCAGTGCTTACTTTTAGTTCAACAAAATTTAACACTAAAATTTCCCAGAAAATTTTATTTGTAAAATTAAGGTTTTAATGTATCCTTCATTTTTTTACACCCTTAGGTTTGGATCCAGCTTCCCCTTACTTTGAGAAAATACCACCCTATGTGCGTCTGGATCCAACTGATGCTGATTTTGTTGATGTTATTCACACAAATTCTGCTTCATTGAAATTCATCGGTGAGCGAAAATACACTTTCAGTTTCAGAATTTGAATAATTTGAATAACATACTACCTTAAATTTAGTACAAGAGGGCTAAAATAATAATAAACCCTCAAAGCAATTCTCACCTATCTCCAAAACCGAAGATTACATGTTTCTTAAACCCTAACGCGGACTAATCAGGCTGCTATGTCGGATGAAAACGTATTTGTTTACTATCATTAATTGCATATTTAATGAATGCTAAAATAGATTGTTCTTTTTATCCACAGCATTAGAAATGTCCCAAGCCGTAGGACATGTAGATTTTTACCCAAATTGGGACAGCAAATTATACTGTGTTCAAACGCTGTTATGGACAGCGGGGTTGGTTTGAGGTACAATGGCGCAAGGTCTATTGCATACTTTCAACAAGGATTTGATATAGAGCTATGGGTATTTGTGTCCTTTCCTGCTGCAAGAATTTCGCCAACTCAGCTGTAAATTTCGTACGTGATTCCCTGGTCCGTAAGCGTCGCTCTAATTCGTCCCACAAATGTTCTATGGGGTTTAGGTCGGGACTCTGAGTGGGCCAGGGAAGACGTTTTACATCCATATATTGATACGACTGCTTGACAGAGGCTGCAACATGACATGGAGCGGTGTCGTCCTGGAAGTAACATTCGTTCATTCAATAAAATTGCTAGAGCGTGGAAAGAACCTGATTGTCCAAAATGTTCATGCAGGCGTCGGTGTTTAATTGACCAGGAACAACATGCAAAGGTTCCACGAAAAACACCCCCAGACAATTAGTCGGATTTTTTGCATATCCGTTTGCGTCCGATCCATTATTGTAGGGTAGTGTATATATAACCTTTTAAAAGGCTTTATGTACTTTTGTAATCAAATTAATAACCAAAAATTTTTAAAAACCAATGCATTAAAAATATTAATTTTCTCAATTTTTGACTTAACTGCATTGGCTTCTGAGCTACTCATACCTTGGAATAAAACCTTAACGGAAACTAATTTAAAAAATAAAAATAAATAAGCCTTCTAAATTAGCCTTAAAATTATTCAGCGAAATGGACTATCAATCAATTGATGGTATATACTGGTTTGATCAACCGTCAAATATCAGATAGTTCAAAAAAGCAATGACTTGAGTGGCCTATGCACTCCAATCTGCAAATCAAAATTGCAGAACGTGTTCTTTCCTTGTATTTGAACTCTAGGGCATATGAAAGCTGAGAAATTGTTTACGAAATAGTGATTGATGATTCTTTAGCAAATTGATAAGCAAATTCTTTGTCATGATCGCGGATAACTGCTGTAATTTAATATGGATGGAGGTTTGGAGAGTAAAATATACCTAGATTTCCTGTACTAGAGCGTTTTAACTTTATTTAAAGCAGTTTCACAAAGTGGGCGCTACCCCCCCCCCAATGGAAGCTGTACGAAACTTGAGGTGGGGCAATGCTGTCTGTCCCTTAGGGAAATAGGGAAGCGTTGAAGAGCAAAGACTACGAAATAGGATACTAAAAAATGTACCCTGTAAGTGTTTTAAGCATACTTATCCATATAGCCATATACATTCACTAGTGATGCATAACGTTGTCGAAACGGTGATTAACTACATTTGTAGGTAACTTTCATAGATGCATCATATGGAAGTATTAAGACAGCAGAAATAAAATCCTTGCACGCCGTTTGGTTACGATCACCACGAGAAGACTGTCATGTAATACCGGACGTTTTTTATTACCATATTTTAGGCTATCAACTGAGCTTTAAGTGAGTAGACTGCTCTATTCAATTACTTACGTGGTGTTGTCCTTGGTTCTTTCCCATTGAGATTGATCCCGGACAGTCGCTAACACCTCGTTGTGTTGCTCCAGTGCGACGTTAATTAAAAATATCTCTCAGAGGTTCTCAAACTTTTTCAGTCACGGAGCACCTTTGAAATTGGAAACTCAACACGGAGTATTAAATTTTATCTCGCAGCTATATACTGTATTTAGTAAATAGAACGACAAAATATCATTAACGATGCAGGGTAGTTTCGTCATTTCAGCTTGCAAGACATTAGAATTCACCGTTTAATTTTTTTCTGCGATTATTTCCCATTGCAGAAGGAAAATAAATAGATGAAAAAAAACATTTGAAAATAAATTCAATGTAAATATTGCAAATCCACAAGTTGTTATTTTATTAATTTGGCATTATTACATATATTTCAAATTTTTACTTGGTTTCGTGAAACAGAAATTTAATGAGAAGGCTGAGGCTGTTTTTATTTGCACAATGAGATTATATCTGGCTGAATTTCGGCTAGTATCTTACTGAATATCTTGCTCTGCATTGAGACAGGATCTGTATTTTGTTTTAGTAGCAGCATATACGGAGAATCCTGTTTCGCATAAATAAATGGTTGCGAAGGGCAGGAGAATACGTTTCGCTTTTTCTGATAGGATTTTAAATTCATCTTTTAGCGTACACCAAAAATCTAAGATTGATTTCTCAGTTTCAAACTTTGATCTTATCGCTGTATCTGATGTCAAATCCAGCAAGCATTCATATTCCTGTGATATCAGAGAGGATGGTTTTTTGGATATAGAGTACGGTGTTACAACCCAAACGTTTTCTTTTATGTTTTCGTGCAATCCTATTGGAAAATAAGAGTTCAAAGCATCAATCAAACGCAAGAGATGAACTCCAAACTCGTTTAAGATATCCGCAGACATGTCTGATTCGAGTTCTTCTCCAAATCCTTTTGTTAAAGGAAAACAGTCCAGGCTTCCGTTTTTGATTAACTCTACACAATACTTCAGTTTCTTTTTTAATCCTTCCACTTTATCAGTAGCATCAAAAACAGTTACTGATTTTCCTTTGAGAGAGTGAGAGACATAAATCATTAACTTTTGTAAAAATATCTGCCAAATACGCCAGTTTCATTAGCCAACGATCATCACACAACTTCTCTCCCAAAGCAAAATCATAATGACTCATGAAGATTCTGACTTAATTCCTTATTCTGTGTGAAGAAATAGATACGTATGCAGACTCCCCATGTCAGGCATTTTCTTCATTGCAAGAGCATGTCGGTGAAGTACGCAGTGACTAATGCTGCATCCCTTGGCTTTTTCTTTTATTTTTGCGATTACACCAGACACCTTACCAGTCATAGCTTTCGCTCCATCTGTGCACACATCAACACAGTTATCCCATATGCTATGCTCCGCGAAAAATTCATCTAATAATTTAAATATTTCACTGCCACTTGTGGTAGTCGGTAATCGCTTGCAGAGAAGTAAATCGTCTTGAAAATAGTTCAAATATGGTTAGTGCACAAATGCCATAAGGATTTCCAAACCAGTAACATCATTTAATTCATCCATTTGAAGCGAAAATGTAGTGAATTTATAAGAGAAATTAAAGTAGCTTTAACATTCTCTGCTAAGTCCCCGATTCGTCGCGAGATTGTGTCATTTGAGAAAGGAATTGTTTCTATCACTTTTGCAGCTTTTACGTCAAACATGCATTCGATAATGTCTTTTACACAAGGCTTGATAAGGTTTTCAGCAACCGTATGGGCTTCGCCAGTTTTTTAAGCTAAAGTTTTTTAAGTGTGGAACTTGTATCCGAGGAAGTAGAGCTATGCAACTTGTTCGATAGTTCAAGAAGTTCTATTGCATCCGCAGTTATTGATTCATCCGAAAAACTAACTTGTACAGCAGTGTAACACCTCTTCTTTCGCACTACAATTAGAAAGTAATATGAACAGTAGCTGTGTGTGTGTGTATATAACAACAGCATAAATTCAGTAAAAAGTTTAAATAAGATATTGCATCTAAAACGATTCATTGAGAGGTTTAAAAAATCCTAAAATGTGTCAAAACTTATACGTGAAAGTAAAATTTTATTTTTAGGGATACTTGTTTTTCAAGGTTTTAAAATATCGTAATGAGTTTAACCCATTTTGATACACGAACGATAGAGTCAGATTGCAGGACTAGATGTACGAAAATGGACAGGGCATATAGTTTTCATACGCTTGAGAAGGAGCAAAACAACGAATTATAAACAACAAACAATTCTCAACATTTTTTTGTTTATTTTACAATTTATGATATTTTATAAATTATACTATAATTGAAATTTCATCTACAAACAAAAATTACTTTTTTCTGCATTAAAACTTAAAGTGCAAAATCAATTTTTACTTTTTTAAGATTACTTAATTTAAAGACTTAATTTTTTTCTTTTTTATAAAAAAATAAAAAATTAATAAAACACTGAAGTGCAAATAAATAGTAAATTTTTCTTTATTTCGCTTACTTTCTCGATTATGGAATGTTTGCTTTAGTCTGCAGCAATGACTTTATATTTTTTAAATTTAATACTGTTCATTTTTTTTAAATAAACGAACTATATATCTTAATATACACTCATTGCTATAAAAATTTGTGCACCAAGAAAAAGTCGTCAAAATGAAAGGAAATTTTACACACGTAAGTACTACTTTGATATAAGTAAGTGATTAGAAAATCAAAGAAAAAGGATCATTTTTATTGCAGAAAAAAGTACAAATGAACGGAAGTTTTAGTACTTTGTTGGACCCACTCTAGCGCGAATGCACGATGCGATACGAGCGGGCATTGAGGCATACAAGTTCCGTGTGATGTCCTGAGATATCTCGTTCCACAGTTGCTGTAAACGCTCCTCTAGTTCGACCAAACTCGTAGGGTGTCCAACTTGCCGTCCCAAATGATCCCAGATATGCTAGATTGGTGACAAATCTGGGGACCGAGCAGGCCAGGGAAGGGTGGTAATGTGGCGAAAGCAGTCTTGTGACATTCTTGCTGTGTGTGGCCGAGCATTGTCTTGTTGAAAAATGGCTCCTGGGAGCCTTGCCATGAGTGGCATCACATGTGGCTGAAGGATGTCATGGACGTACCGCTGGGCTGTCATTGTGCCATGAATCATTACTAGGGGTGACCGTGTATCGTAAGCAATGGCACCCCATACCATCACACTAGCTGTGGGAGCGGTGTGTCGTTGTAAAGCGAAGGCAGGATTGAGGCGTTCACCACGGGGCCTCCACACACGAACACGACTGTCATCACTGCTCAAATTGAATCTAGATTCGTCGCTGAAGACGACCTGGTTCCGTTCCGTTGCAGTCCAATCCCGTCGTGCGCGACACCACTCCAAACGGAGGCGTCGGTGGGTGGGTGTCGTTGGCAGCACACGTAATGGGCGCCGCGATACCAGATGTCCTTCAGCCAGGCGCCTTGCGATGGTTCGGGAAGACACAGGGGCCCGTAGTGAAGGTGTTGCCTGTGTCTGGATAGCGGCCAATGAGGCAGTTGGCTCTACGCGTGCATTTCGTATGATGTGACGGTCTTCTCGACGACTGGTCTGTCGAGGGCGTCCTGCGCCTGGTAGCCGTGTAAATGACGTCTCTTCTGTCTACTGGTCCCAACACTTCCTCACAGTAAAATCAGAACGGCCTACTTGACGAGCTACTCGCCGAGCTGACCACCCAGTTTCCATCATCCCGATGATTCTTCCCCTCTCAAAGTCTGACAGCTGCTCATATTGTCTTCGATGACGGCGTAACGGCATGTCTACCTCAGCGTTTCCTTTGCAAAAGATTAAGTACACTCAAACAAGCTCTGCTTAACTGTTTTATACTCCAAGGAACACGAAGTTCAACGCCCTCTAGTGGCATTACACAATGTGCAATCACGCTGCATTTCTAATCATTTGCATATCTGGCCGACATGTACCTTCATGCCTAGTTTCGTTACGATCCCACAATTATTTCTTGGTGCGCAAATTTTTATGGCAATGAGTGTATTTGGGGTGCTGTGTCCCCTCAAACATCAAATAAAAACCAAAACGAGTACATTCCTCTTAGATGTTGATGCTTCCCCGTCTATTCCAATTGGCTTGGCTTCAGATGTTTTTTAAGGACCCCGTCTCCAGTCAGCGATCCATTGAAAGACGTATCACTTACTTAGTACTTGAAGAAATCTCCACAAGATAGATGTTTTGTCGTCAAAACGAAAAATCTGAGAAGCTACAGAAAAATTATTTTAAAATAATAAATTACATATGAACTTTATAATTTATCGGTTCTCGACTGGATGTTGAATAAAATGCAACTGATTTGAGAAGTGAGCAAACCACCAGTTTTATATCCAATAAAAAATTTGCTGATAATTTTGGGAAGGTGTCGAAGCTTCTAATTGTTTCTGCAAACGTGAAGACAGTGAGTTCAGCCTCTGTCTGGTTCCGTGTTGTCAGGTTCTGGGTTGTCTGCTGTTGCCTTTTGACGTAAATTTGTTTTGTCGACTGGCGAACGAGAAACTGACTCATTGAATGCCGACTACCTTTTTACACAGTCAATGTTTCACCTGATAGGTGATAAATAATTTATACTCGATTTTTTTAACGATCACACCGAGAGCGCAAAAGGTCATAATATTCAAATATTTTGATCTCCTTTTTTTCTTTAAAAAAATCTTTTTAATTTTAAACTTTAAAATATGTTTAATAAAAAAAAATTTAATTTTAAACATGTCCTACCTTTTTGCAGAGCACTGGGAATTGTTTTGCAAAGCACTAAGTGCTCCCCGAAGAACAGTTCGAGAAACACTGATTTATCCATTCTGTTGTGTCACGAATTATTTAACGGGTAGCGATTAGTACAAATATGCAATGTGTTTTTAATTTATCTATGAATCTGTCGTAATTGAAAATAAAGACCAGGTCTACACAGCTACCTTCTAGTGTTGAGTGATCCAGAGTTCCATAAAAGGAATTCAAAGTTCAGTTTTTTTAAAAACTTATTTATTCCAAAATAAATACATACATAAAGGGCATTGCGTAAACACACACACACAACATACAGCTGAATGAAAAATCCAAAAAAAGACTTCAAATAGAAAAATATTACCGTGAGATCTCACTTAGTTGATTTAAAAGTAAAGAGCATATGGCGTCAGCAATAAAAGGGTTTTTCGCAGCAGGGAGAAAAGACAAGACGAAAATCAGAGCGCTCTCGAAATTCTATTCAGTGCTTTTACACGGTGCTGCTATCGGAATCGGCCAATAGGATATGCAATTTGGTAAATGCCTCCGACTGGTCGATCCATTGGCGTCGATTATCAGCTTTTAAAAAGTGGTAGTTATTATTTGAAGGAATTCAATTCGAAGGCCTGGTAGGAATAATTCGGGTTTACTAGCACCCCCTTTGGACCTTGCGCTATAAAACACAAACCAAGATTCAATTAATCGCGACCTTTTTAGCGTCTTATATAGTCTTGAATTACTGTTGACATAAACGGATCTAGCACAAAAAATGCGCAGGTAGTTCTCATTTATAGGGGTCTTTCCAGAGTGTCTTCTACCGAAGCCCGTTGTTTTGCTCCAGTGTGACGTTAATTCTACTACTTAACTTCTACATATTCTACATCTACATCTACTATTCTCACTTCTACCCACAGCGAAATTAATTCTTCAAAGAGGAACTTTTCGTGGTTTTGAACTACATGGTTTCCGGCACATTCCTACACTGAGAAGGAATCCGAGATAGAAACCAATAGTGGAGGCGATTTTTTACATTAACTGGATTCTAACACCTAATTTAAAGAAATTTAAAACCGCATGACTTACTATCTCGCCAGAGCCGGATTATTCGAAAAGGTGGAAAACACACAAAAGGAGTCGAACTCAATTGCTTATGCACATCGCATGCTTATAAATAGGAAAAATGGCTCCATATATTTCTTAGTTCAACTCAGCATATTCTATATTTTGTATAATCCTCAAGGTGGGAGGGAGATAGTACTATATTACCTTCATGTTAATAAGCAATAATAAAAGAATCATGAAATCTTTCTCAGTAGAGCATCAGTACCTCTTACTGACCTACAGTTCTTGTCTAGCGCACAATTTATGAAACTTTTTCGAAAAACTTACCTTAGAAAATTTTACCCATTTATTCTCAGTTCATATACACTCGATAACAAAAAAAATTGAAGCACCAAGAAGGAATCATTCGATTGCTTTGAAATTTCGTATGCAAAAATGTTTTGACCAAATATGCAAATGATTAAAATTTGGTGTCCAATGAATGAATAGTGCGATCTCCAGCGTATCGGAACTGCGCATCAAGCAGATGTATGTAAGGAGTTGTTCTTGAACTGTTGTTAAAATTTCCTGCTGCATTGCGATTTAGGATACCTTTCAACGACTGAAAAAATGCCTCGCCGCAGGATTCGAGCTAATTACGAGCAACTTTCAGAGTTTGAAAGAGGTCGTAGCATTGGATTGAAAGAGGCAGGTTGGGGAAATCGGAGAATCGCTCGTCATGCAAGTCGAAGCGATGCGGCGATTAGAAGATGCTGGCAAGACTGGGTGGACAATGGCAGATTTCAGCGTCATGATGGTAGCGGTCGACGTAGGGCCACAACAGATCGCAAAGACAGAGTGATTGTCAGATCAGCTGTCACAGCGCCTGATTCATTGCTATCAACCATCAGTTGTGCGACCCACACACGAGTGTCCACCATGACTATTCACAGACGGCTGAGAGAGCGAAATCTAAGCTCGTACCGACCGTTACGCCACCTGCCACTCACGCCTGCACACTGTCGAGCCAGATTACAGTGGTGCTTGGCTCGATCAGGCTGGAATGATGCTGACTGGGGACGTATAGTCTTTAGCGACGAATCCCGCTTCCAACTGTGTCCTGACGATCATCGAAGACGTTTCTGGAGACGCCCAGGGCAGCGTGCCGATCCTGCTTTCACTATTGCACGTCACACGGGCCCTCAACAAGGAGTTATGGTCTGGGGTGCCATTTCCCTTGATAGCCGGACCCCTTTGGTCGTCATTAGAGGTGCATTTACTGCACAGCGGTACGTTGACGACATTCTGAGACCTGTTTTGCTACCGTCCCTTTCGCAGTACCCTGGGCTTATTTTTCAGCAAGACAATGCCAGACCACATACGGCACGTGTTGTTATGAACTGTGTTCAAGCTTGTCAAACACTTCCTTGGCCAGCCAGATCACTAGATCTCTCTCCCATCGAGCATGTCTGGGATATGATGGGAAGGCGACTGCATCCGGTAGGGAATGTTTTGACGTAGTCCGACAATTGGAGCAAATTTGTCAAGAAATACCGCAGGAGACCATCCGAGAGCTTTATCGGTCTATGCCACGCCGTGTGGCTGCTTACATCCAGGCTAGAGGTGGGTCGTCAACACCTTATTGAGCTCGTTACTGTAACTCTGAAATAAATCATTCAATTGTTCTGAAATTTTAATAATTTTCTATTCTGTACATAATTTTCCTATCCACCAGTTTTTGTCTCCATCGGACAACTCCTTCTTGGTGCGTCGATTTTTTTGTTATAGAGTGTATATTGGCTCTTAATCTTATACTTTATATTGGCATTTACCAAACAATATGCTCTTTTTATATGCCATCAGAACAAAGTTCAGTGTTTTAATTTAAAATGAAACTAACACTACATTTTAAAACATCTTTACATGATACAAAAGCAGCAGACAAAAATATTTTGTGATAAAACTGGAAAGAATATTCCATCGAAAGATTATTCTACTTTGGTCAAATGTTGACTTCATTTTCAATAATATCCATGTTGCATAACGTATAAAAATCTATGGCGAATTGTGCATTTTTATCACGATGTTTTGAATTTTTAAACAAATAAACGGGATTGTTGTATTTCTACAGCATTTCCATAAAGTAACCACACAAGGCAATATATATATATATATATATATATATATATATATCGGCCGTCATCGGAGATAGTGAAAAGGCGTACATGCATATGATGTATGGTGCTGCTAATGGGAACGCTAAAGCAGCGTTACGGCTGTATCAGGAACGTTTTCCGAACAGGCGTATGCCGAACCACAAAATGTTTGAGCGGTTGCATCGGCACCTTTGTGAAAATGGTTCATTCATCGCCAGCTCCTGACGGAAGAACTGGATCAAGAACTGTGCGACATACAAACATGGAAGAAACCATCTAGAACATTGTGGATGAAACACCCCACACAAGTACAAGAGCTATTGCACGTCGTGTACATGTGAGTCAATCCACCGTTTGGAGAGCCTTAAATGAAGAACGTTTACACCCATTCCACATTCAGAGTCCAAGCGTTGCAGGCAAGTGATTAACCACTGCGCATAGAGTTCTGCCAATGGTTCTAACAGCAGTGTGCGTTGCAGCCAGATTTCCCAGCTTCTGTGCTATTCACAGAAGAGGCGACTTTTACACAGGAAGGTGTTTTCAATGTGCACAATAATGTGTGGGCAACAGAAAATCCACACGCTAAACGTCCACATGCATTCCAAAATCGAGTCTCTGTGAATGTTTGGGCGGGTGTTGTAAACAACTTTCTCATAGGCCCATATCTCCTACCAACGCAACTCAATGGGTCACATTATCGTATTTTTTTGGAAAAGGTTTTGCTAGAATTGCTGCAAGATGTTCCGACTGTTGTTCGTAATCATGTGGCTTCAGCATGATGGTGAGCCAGCCCATTTCAACGCGGTTGTCCGCAATTAAATGGATGCTAGTTTTGCGGGGACGTGAATTGGGCGTGATGGGCCAGTCCAATGGCCACATTTATAGAGCATCGATTACTTCTTACGGGGACATCTGACGACCATCGTTAAAGGGACACCAGTTGACTCAATTGAGGACCTCGTTGCTGAACTATCCATTGCGGACGCGTATTTCCATTCTGCGGTACTTTTTTGGCGCGTGCGGGAATTTGGCGAAAAAATCAGCTAGCGTACAATGCCAACTTGTAACTTGACGTCATGCGAATGAATGTAATCAACCGTGACCACTGACCACAAGCGGATGGAGAGAGAACGATCAGCAATGTTAAAAACTTAGAAAATTCAGCAAACTAACATCTTTATTCACATGTAAACAATACAATAGCTTCATGATCGTACTGTCTTATTTTCCTTTCTATTTGGTAACAAGCATTGTATATTATCTCGGAACTTCTTAAACAGACCGATGTATTTGAAACACCAATTTGTTTTTACTGTAATGAATCTCGCATCTTTTAATATCTAAGCATATAGAAATACAGGGTTTTATATGTTTAAATTGAGAAAAATTTTCATTTTGCTTTACTTGTACCGATTGTTCTCAACTTTTTTCCCTGAACTCTTATTTGAAACAAAGTTTGAGTTAATTTTGTGTATTTTTTTTTAAATACAATTTTTATCTGATTAATTTTAAATCTCAATGACTTGTGTTGTAATCAGATGAATGAATACCATGGAATTCAGGAACACATTATTTTGGTTGTATGAAAATGTCCTTTGATTTTTGTACCATGCAGATATCCAACACATTTTACATTTTTAAACGATTTAACTGTGCATTGCCATGGTTGATTTCTTTGGAATTCAATCAGGAAAAAAGAATCCTATCTGACTATGCTAAAGCACATCTAGTAAATACAAGACATTTAAATTTATTTACTAATTGATGCATGGATGATTTGATACATTAAATCGAGATTTTTTAAAATGTGAAATGCAGTAAGTTATAATTACCATTTTTTTTAAACTTAGGGTTCAATAATATAATTATGCTTCTTAAAAGTATTGAATTTATTTGTAGATGCTTTTTTTCATCAAATCCTTGTCATGGGCACCCATACAGAGGCACTCAAGCCCCCTCCATGGCCATTAGTATTGCCAAATTTAAAACAATAAAATGGCCAGAAACTTTTTTTAATATAAAATATTGACGATGTAATTGCCTTTATCAAATATCTTTCCACTTAAAAAATAAATTTTAAACAAATCAGAAAGCTTTAATTGTACAATTCCATTGTAACTTCTGCATTGAAAAAATTGCTAATATTTGTGTGGATTTAAAGATAGATTTGAGTTAAAATCTCTTTTGCCTGTAGCATAGGCCTTAGTGACAATGGTCCTATCAAATTATTTTAGAGAAAATTTTATATTAAACTTAAAATTTTCAATGAACTGAAAGTCATGAAAAACATGTTTTTTTTTTTGTCTACAAAATTGATTATAAACCAGTTTAATAACTTAGTTCAGTCCTATATTTGCTAGCATTTATCGTGAACATTAAGTACCTTCTGATTTATTTCTTCTTATTATAAGTTAGACTAGATGATTTCAGTTTGATTGGCTGTTAGTTGGAACACCAACATATGTATTATGAAGGAGGACAGCACAAATAATTAAAATATGAATTTATTAATTTTATTTTATTATGCAAATGTAACAATTTTTTATAGACAAAATTATTTCAGGCATGCTTTTAACAATTGAAGTTTTAGAAAAAGTCTAAATTATGTGGCAAATCACAAAATTTCTTTATTATTTACATGAAATAAAACATCAAATCCATTAATACAACTTCAGAAAACAGACTGCCACAGTTAATACAAATCTTAGTCGTAAATTATGATAAACTTTCTAAAGATATCCTGAGAGAGCTTCCATGAGTAAGAAAACTTCTACAAGCTGCCAAAGTTTCAACAAAAAATTCTCTGGAATGGTCTTTAAGATTTTTGGAGTTTGTTTTTGAATATGAACTTTCAGATTCTGTACCAAATCTAACTCTAGCTACAATGAGTAAAGCTCGGCTCTGCATTACCTATTTACTCTACAGAAGATTATATAGTTGTGGCATTCTGTTTATGCATTATGCTTGTCAGATAACCCTAACTAGCCATACAATTAAACCATTTTAACTGATTTATTTGCACACTGAATAATGCTGATACTTGGTATAAACATGACTGCATTTTAGTCAAATATATACAAGGAAAAAATTTAATGTTGCATTTAGTGACTAACAGCACATGCATCAATCCCAAGGAGGGACAATTTAAACATGCTGTTAAAAAGAAATACACGACTAATAAAATAAGGTAGTAAAGCAAAAAATACTTTTTATTATCAAGTAATAAATTATCTCATTTCCAGTAGTCTAACACAGAGCATACATTTTATATTGAAGTGTTTGTCTTCCATAATAACATAGTTCAACATTTTCATAAAAACAGGCTTTAATAGCCTTGCAGCTATGCAACCATCTCCAATCTGTTTGTGCCACGTGGAAATGGCAGAGAAGTAGCACAGATGAGGGATAAATTTCTACTAAGGCTTTTATTCCTGTTTTTGAATCATCAGTCATAAAGAGATGGCATCTGAAAATTAAAAGGAGACAGTTGATGAATTTCAATTTTACCAAATATAAATAATATCCAATTATCAGTGTAAAAATCAAACAATATTTCCTGGTCAAACAATCTACATCTTTATCAGCAAGTTTTCTGATTTATGGAAAAATACTAAAAAAATATACATATTTAGACATCCATTTCATATTAATACATTTATTCTATCCTAAGCTAAAATATGATGCATTTAATTGCACAATTGAAGGGGCAAGTGTATCACCTTTATCCACTTGCCCCTTCAATTAAGAATGTAGTGTATTGAGTAAAAATAAATGGTTGAACACATACACTGTAAAAATAAAATCTCCAAGACTATAAGTGTCCATTTTCTTAATAACAAGTGTTTTATTGTTTAAAGATACATTTCTAGTCATCCATTTGCCCTTCATTAATTCAGATTTCCTGTTTCAGATTTGTACAAAATTTCAAACTGGGTTGAATCTTAGAAATCACTTGTTTAACTAATTCATAATTTTTTAGTCGTGAAATATTTACATTTAATTTTTAATAAAAAGTTGTGTAAGTTCTTAACTGTACACTTAACTGATTTCATTCAAAATTTAGAATGTTTACATTCAGGCTTTGTTTACATTTATACAGTGAATTCTTAGTCCTCTGAAGTACTTTTTCAATATAATAAATGAAATTACGTTTAAAGTAATGTTATATCTTGATATCAAAACTACATTTAAATGTCCACACTAGAAAATGTTTCTAGTCTTTGTTTACATTTAGATTGAGGTATCTTTTCTAAACTTCAGATGGCTTCATTGATATTTATGATACAACAATGATCATTTCTTGAGAAAGCTGTACAAATGAATGTTAACAATTAGATTTGAGAATGTCTCCCTTTACAGGTTTTGTTTACATTTATAATAGTTTATACAAGTTCTTGTAATGTTAAATGATAGTGTAACTGCTAACCTGTGATAAATTATTTTACAAAGAAATTAAAAAAATGTCTATTACATAGATTACTTTAAATGATTTTGCCATGTTCACAAAAGATGCAGTTAATATTCTATAGTTAGCTTTGTGGCTATTCTCCATCTGGTGGGGACTCGAGTAATAACTTCTATGCTTGGGTAAGGTTGTGTAAAATTGAGAAACATAAATAATTCCTTGCACTCCTAAGGGTTCGCAAACCACCCATTGGAAACTCACCATGCTATGGTAAGATTGTATGCAGTTCTTTATTTGTTTTTATCAAAACCTTTGCAGGCAGTCCAACATTGTGAAAAGGAGAATATTGAGGTTTTTTAAGACTATCATTAATCATTACCTTAATTAAATACTCCAAGTAATGTAATAAATATTTTCTTTAAATAGATATTCCCATTAATTCAATGCTGCTGGCCTTGAATATGTATCAACTTTGGGTGTTAAGCCTTAACCTATCTGCTTAAGTAATTTTTTACACAAGTTTCTAATTGAAAAAAAAAAAAGAAAAGGAAATGTATCTTACCTCTCTATTTTCAAAGCACAAAGTAAATTATATTTTTAGTAGAGAAAATGCAGTAAAGTAACTTTGGTTGTTTGATTTTCATGGGTAACTACAGCAATTGGAACAGCTCCTACTTTTGTCGCTGTCAAAAGTATTGAGTGAGGAACCTGTACTTTCACAGCCGGCAGTAGAATCCACAAAAATGATTTCTGAGAAACACTGAAGCTTGCGTGCTCTTTTCATTACAGCCATAACTATAAGCACAGCACATGTCCCATCAAGAGTCCAAACCACAGTAGCCCTAGAATGTTTTCAGTGTATTAGTTCAAGTAAGCAATTTTAAAATGAATCCTAAATCATTTACTTTTGAATATTTTCTTAAAGTTAGTAAATACTTTTTTTTTCATACAGTTTTAATTTTTTCAAAAGAGTCTGTTGAAGGACCCAAATTGATTACTCGCCATGACTCATAAAAGTGTAAAATTTGCTGTCGAGTGGGATTTTTTGCTGAATTTGAAATCTTCCACAAAGTTGTCACTGGCTAAAAGTAAATCTACATGAAACCGCTTGCCTGCCATTGGAGTCAACCCATAATTAAAGTAGTCAAAAAACTGTAGTTTGATCTAAATATTAAAATAAACATTTAATATAGTTGCATTAAGAATATACAAATATTTTTTTATCAAAATATACATTACTCGACATTTAATAATAATCTGTCGTAAAAATTGAAGCATTTTCTTTCAAAATTTAATTTTAAGGTGAAAAACTGCATAATAAAAATAACATGCTTTAAATATGGTTCTATTTTTTATTGCATTTCTATCAGTGTATCTATCATTTATGTATGTTGATGAATAAATTCACCATATGATAAAGTATTCAATAATTGAAGCATAAAACCAGTGCAGCATTTACACAGGTGTTATGCAGAGTTGCAGAATCTTGTGAATATAGTTCAGGGAAAAATGGGAAGTCACTAAACTCTAGGTTCGGCAGTGTGTGGGGATCGACTCAACACCCACAAATCTTTCTTAATGGTTTTGAATGCTGGAATATTTTTTTAATTAATGTTATTTAAGTGAAGCGAATTAACAAAATGTTATCATTGTTTTTAAGTTTGATACAATAGTTTAAGGAACATAAATTTACCAGTCTTAATATGGAAATCATAGTCTTATTTCAACATTGCTACTTTCCGAAAACACTACGAAACACGTGAATATTGTGTCCAAGTCTAATTGATAGAAGACCCAAGAGATTCTACAAAGTCAAATGCACAAATTAACAAAATAGAAAAGGACGAGTTTTTGATATTTAAATTAAACAGGTATAGATTAAATTATTACACCAAAGCTGGCTAATCTTTGGAGTCAAAACCACAACCAGTGCCGTAAAGAATTTGGGGGTTAAGAATGAAAATTAAACACGTACAACATGCAAAGTGGTATTAAAACAAACTATCTAGAGGATTTCATGGCTTATAAAGAAATAGCATTAGGAACATCATACACGAGTATAAAGTTCACAATATTACATAAATAAGTTCTTGTAAAAGCAATAAACGAAATGTTGCAAATGATTCAATAACACTATGAGGCGAGTTTTAAATTCGTCAACGAGCACTTCATTAAAACAATATCTACAAATTTATCACAATAAATTAAACTCTAATGCTATACTCACCACGAATTTCCGCACCGAAGCACGACGTTCAGAATGACCTGCTGTACTTTTCTGATGGGTTACTGCAAACATTGCACTCATCTGGGTTGCAACATCTATCTCTTCAGTCAAAGTGTCGCCAAATTCCCGTACGCGCCAAAAAAGTACCGCAGAATGGAATTACGCATTGCGGACCTCGTTGCTTAACTATCCATTGCAGACCTCGTTGCTTGACTATCCATTGCGGCTGCAAGCTTGCACGAAACGCCTGGCATCTTTGGAACTGTGTGTTCTACTATCACTCCTTCGACGCTACCAAGCATGTATTACTTCATGCTATATGCTGATACTGTTGATGGTCGCAATTTTGAGCATTTATTGTAAACATTGCTGCAAAGAAGCACTTTGCAAGGAAGTTGTAATTAAACAATGTTTTTCTGTTCATATCTCATTTTTTTTTTTGTGTTCGTCCCTCCAAGCATCACTTCCGATCGCACATTCCTATACGAAAAATGTATGTTTTAGTAAGCTGTACCATCCCTCCTATGTGTATATTCAGGGTGTTCCAAAATTCGACCGATAAATTAAGAGGGGTGATCGAAGGCATCAAGAGGATGAAAACTTACCATAGAACATGGGGTCGAAAACCATGTATTAAGGGTGAAAATTGCGAAAAACGCATGCAGGTTTCGAAGTCAAGCTGGAACGACAAAAGTACAATACTAACTACAAATTTAAGGTGAGCCCTTAAAAAAAAGTCACACGGATTGAGATCCGGAGAACCCGGAGGCCATGCAACGGGTCCAGCGAGTCAAATCCACCTTCTTAGGTATGTAACATCGAGGGGATTACGCACTTGGAGGGGGAAATGTGCAGGGGCACCATCAATCATGAACCTTTCGTCTACTCTGTATTCAGAGCCTGCATTCGTTTTTCGTGCTTTTCACTCTCTCAACGTGGTTTGCGACCCCATGTTCTATGGTAAGTTTTCATCCTCTTGATGCCTTCTATACTATTATAAAAGGAAGTGTTTGTGTGCGTGTACGCATTAACCTAACGAATCTATGACACTTACAATAATGAGATTTGGCACACAGGTAGTCCGAATTTTTTGCAATTTTTTTGGGAACCCGAATTTTAAAATTTAATCTAGAACATTTTTAAATGAGTTTAAAAATTTTAATTAATATTGTTTTCCTTAGAATGGCAACACTATAAAGAGATGACAGATTCTGAATTTATTTTTTCCGTGTTTCCGTTTCATTTTCCGAGGAACGATTTTTCAGTGGGCGAAAAAAACAAATCAAGTTTTAACTGGAGTCATGTAGTTCTTTTTCCTATCTCCTAGATCGTCAAAGGTAGAGAAAAAATTTCAACGGTTTTGAATCTGAGGAAAATTTCACACTAGATCAAAACCTAAAAATAAGATTTTCTTTAAATAAATAATTTTTAAATAGTAACTTTTATATTTTTTCCCATATGAAATTGACCTCGATCGTGTTCGAGAAATCAGAGATTCCATTTCCTGCTTACAAACGATTCCAGCAAAGGAAAGCAAAACAAACAAACAAATTTTGACTGTCATTGTTTAGTTCTTTTTTATAAATTCGGGATCACAAAGAGAGATTGAAATTTTCAACGGATTTGAAATCTGCGGAAATTTTTACACCAGATAGATACCTTATACGTTTGATTTTCTTTTAATAAATAATTTTTCAACTAAATATTTATATTTTCACAAGAGGTTGTGACGTCAGGCCGATTGAATCTTTTCGCAATTCGAATTTTCCGCTTTTGACAATGACGAGGACACCACGGGCAACGTCGTTATAGCTGTTATCCGATAGGCTACGAATTCCCGTTTGGTTAGCTTTGCAAACCAAATGGGAATTCCTATCAATCACTGGGGGTTTGCGAGAAGTGGTCATACGTGACCCCACGAAAAGAACTGTCACGGGCAACGCCGTGCTGGCCACGCAGTGGCTAGTCTTATATAAATTCAAATGCATAAAATTTACATAAGCGGCCGTCTTTATATTCAATTGAGCACAACAAACTTCATAATTTCCGATAGGATTTCCGACACAATTTTGAATCTATATCAAAATTTAACTCCTGATACCAATTCTCCTGTCACTAGGTCTTAACGTTTCAAAGTTACGAGTACTGAAAGATTTGAGCTCCTAATGTTAAATCAGTTTCTTAGACTTTTATGATTATCTTCCAAAATAATATTTCTATACCGTTGATATTTTGTACCGTGTTACTGTTAAACAACCCAAACAAAATTTACTTACAATTTTATTTTAAAAATAAAAGTTTTTAGCATGCAATAATAATTATTAAATTATTATTTGAAAAAATTATTAATTAGAACCTATTACATTTTCATGGGAATCGATCCAGAAAGGCTTTTAATATGGCCATGCAAAATTTTAGTTCATTTCGATAATTATTTTTGTAACTACATTAAATTTTCACAATTATTGCGATTTTAGGGAGCAACCAAAAATTCCAAAAGGACTGAGAAACCTCGGATAATAATTTTTGGATCGTTTGCACTTGAATAGTAAATATAATAATGTAAATCTCAAATCCACATTTGCACTTGCATTATAAATATAATTCTCGGATTGCTGAAAAATACGTTTAAAATAGTGTTCAAAATAGAAATCCCCCCCCCCGGGCAGCGATCTAAGATATGTAGATAGTTAAAATTATGAAATTTTATATCTAGACCAATTAACGATGCAGAATCTGACTATGGATCAAAACATGGTGTTTCCTTTAGAAATTTCGTTGTTTACAATTTCGCCCTTATGCAATATTTTTGGATTTGAATTTGTACAGGATGTTATTATTCTGTCTTATATTCAATGACAAATATTTTTTACGATTCAGATAGCCTTTTTCATCAACATTTTCTTTCACTAGAACATACTGGGAATAAAATTCTATAGCAATTTGTAAATGAAATAATTAATAAAATTATTTTTCCATTATCAAAAGAAAGTTATTCTAATTCTGACCTTTGAATAGAATAAACAACTTTTTATCGTGACTTATATTTTCAAGAAAACTGTTATAGTCTTGATCAAATTTGAAATGACAAACCTACCTTTTTAAGAAATATTTGTGACCTCGTGAAATCATTTGTAATAAAAATTCTTTCAATATCACATACACAAATTTAGAAATACACTCCATAACAAAAAAATCGACGCACCAAGAAGGAGTTGTCCGATGGAGATAAAAATTGGTGGATAGGAAAATTACGTACAGAATAGAAAATGATTAAAATTTCAGAACATTTGAATGATTTATTTCAGAGTTACAGTAACGAGCTCAATACGGTGTTGACCCGCCTCTAGCCTGGATGCAAGCTGCCACACGGCGTGACATAGACCGATAAAGCTCCCGGATGGTCTCCTGCGGTATTTCTTGCCAAATTTGCTCAAATTGTCGGACTACATCATCAACATTTTCTACCGGATGCAGTCGTCTTCCCATCATATCCCAGACATGCTCGATGGTAGAGAGATCTGGTGATCTGGCTGGCCAAGGAAGTGTTTGACAAGCTTGAAGACAGTTCATAGCAACACGTGCCGTATGTGGTCTGGCATTGTCTTGCTGAAAAATAAGCCCAGGGTACTGCGAAAGGAACGGTAGCAAAACAGGTCTCAGAATGTCGTCAACGTACCGCTGTGCAGTAAGTGTACCTCTAATGACGACCAAAGGGGTCCGGCTATCAAGGGAAATGGTACCCCAGACCATAACTCCTTGTTGAGGGCCCGTGTGGCGTGCAATAGTGAAAGCAGGATCGGCACGCTGCCCTGGGCGTCTCCAGAAACGTCTTCGATGATCGTCAGGACACAGTTGGCAACGGGATTCGTCGCTAAAGACTATACGTCCCCAGTCAGCATCATTCGAGCCTGATCGAGCCAATCACCACAGTAATTTGGCTCGACAGTGTGCAGGCGTGAGTGGCAGGTGGCGTAACGGTCGGTACGAGCGTAGATTTCGCTCTGTCAGCCGTCTGTGAATGGTCATGGTGGACACTCGTGTGTGGGTCACACGACTGATGGTTGATAGCGATGAATCGGGCGCTGTGACAGCTGATCTGACAATCACTCTGTCCTCGCGATCTGTTGTCGCCCTACGTCGACCGCTGAAATCTGACACTGTCCACCCACTCTTGCCAGCATCTAATCGCCGCATCGTTTCGACTCACATGACGAACGATTCTCCGATTTGCCCAACCTACCTCTTTCAATCCAATGATACGACCTCTTTCAAACTTTGAAAGTTGCTCGTAATGAGCTCGAATCCTGCGACGAGGCATTTTTTCAGTCGTTGAAATTTATCCTAAATCGCAATGCAGCAGAAATTTTTAACAACAGTTCAAGAATAACTCCTTATATACATCTGTTGGATGCGCAGTTCCGATGCGCGGGACATCGCACTATTCATTCATTGGACACCAAATTTTAATCATTTGCATATTTGGTCAAAACATTTTTGCATACGAAATTTCAAAGCAATCGAATGATTCCTTCTTGGTGCGTCGATTTTTTTGTTATAGAGTGTAGTTATCAATTACTATTTTAAACAGAAGGGTTGAGTACAAACAATTGCTATAATTTGAAGTCAAGAATGTAACATTTCAATATAAAGTTCACAACTTGAGAATTATTTTACATTTTCTTCATGGAAATTTAATGCTTTCGATTAAAATGAAAGAATGGAAAACATCAACTACAATGCAAGCTAACTCTAAATTAAAAAATTTAGCTGCTTTTAAAACCCAAATTTAGTGAAATGATACCCAATGTATACACAATTAGAATATGCACTTTATTATAGAGTTTTAAATATCCAGCATTTGATTAACAAAGTATGCGACCAGAAATAACCTTTTCTGAAGTTCTTGAAAGCTGTTAGATTATAACTAATTATTTCATGTGAATTTAAATTTAAAAAATTAGCAATTAAAAAAATGTGATTCTTTATTTGCATAAATATGTTACACTTATATTGAACATTTGATTAAAAACCATAAGACGAAAATATTTGTATAATTTTGGAAATTCTCTCAACATAGTTTTAATATTTTAAACAATTATTTCATGTATTTTTATTTTCAATACATAAGGAATAAACCAACATATAAAGAATTCCTGAGAGACAGTTAGACATAATAACTCAACAAATTTATTTCCAAATCATTCAAATTAAGATTGTTTAAGACTATTGCCTGACTTTCAATATTTTTGCTGGTAACACTAAAATAAATTTTTTTTTAACATATAACATTCATACATAGCACTGCATTATACTGTAAGATATTTTATTCTATTAACAATTATTTATGACTTTGATTAAACTAGTATGACATGAAATCTTGAACAAAACGCTAGAAATTAATTCATTTACATCAATCACATTCAACTAATTGAGATAATAATAGATTAATGACTTGTAATTAACAAAATATACTTAAATTTCTAAGCTTCCACTCTATCAAAAATTTAAATAAACAATCAGGATAGTAGGATTAGTTTTAGTTTTATTAAAATGTACAGTAAAAACTTTATTTACAATTTCAATCAGATATTTAATTAAGTAAAACTTAATGGATTGATGCCCAACTTTGTTTGACATCAACTTTTTAGGAAAACATGATTTTTAATTAATTCATATAACTTTTATTTGTATACAATATGAATACCGATTTACTTTCTGAAAGGAAAATTGAAATTTTATATTAACCTTTTGACTACGGCTAGAGATATAACAAGCGCAATTCATTTGTGACGCGATTCTTATAACTTTCAAGGTAAAACTGCTGTAACGGCCGTAGTCTGAATTATTTCTTGGCGCCCGATCATGGCACATCTGCTGTACTGGCCATCATCTAAAGGTTAAAGATTCATAACTTCTGTGGTATGTTGTTTTACTAAATGCTAGTCACTAGGTGTCAAAAATTAATTAATAAGTAGTTTTTTAACAGTAAGGTTTTGTAACCCCACAGAACACACACAGCATTCCCCATTTAAATTTGTCACAGAACCCTTTATATTTTGAATGTTTTTTTGGTTTTTTTTAAATTATGGCGGGCACTCGATTGCTAATCATAGGCCACTGCAAGGCCGGGAAGCGATGGTCATTTGTGAAGTGGCACCCAATAGGCGATCATCACTACCCCTAACTAAGGACAGCACAATTACATCCATGCCCTGACCCCGGATTCGAACCAGGAACCTTCCGATCCAGAGGCCAACACCTTAACCACTAGACCGGTTATCGGCATATTTTGAATGTAAAAGCTAAATATAGTACATAAAAAATAAAAGTTCTCAAAACAATGGTTTTTTTTCAAGGTAAAATTATTATAACTTGAAAGTTACATTCATGCAAAGAATGGGGTTTACTAATGCTTAATGTAAGTCTGTTATGTCAAAACGTTCATTTTAATGAGCAGCTCTAATGTTATTTTTCTTTTTAATGACGGAAACTGTCTACGATTCTCCCCATAAAAGGTTGGATTTGTGTTTTATGGCACAAGATCTAATCTTTAAAGAAGAGACATCATTTTGAATCAGCTTACACATTACATCTTTTAGCTTCTTCAACTGTGCAAGATAGGGTTGATACAAGTAAAGTACTTAGATAGATGTGGTTAGTATAAAGTTGTTGAAATGTGCAAGTTCTGGATCACAATTACAAAAACAGATTAATATGCAGAGGCCAACCCAGTATCCTGTGTGTCAAATATCAATACCCCACATTTTTTTACTTTTATGTGCAAACTACTTTTCATTTTACCTCATGGAATCCCATTTGAGAAATGCTGCAGCAGAGTAAGAGAATGTGATGGATACATAATACTGGCTTGTTTTACAATTTTGTATACAATAAGCTATACTTTATACCATGTTTCTTTTCCTATAACCATTATTTAGATACAAAAACATAAAATATGTAACTTTTAGAGAAGATTTATAATTAATATGTTCATAGTTTTAAAAGATTACAATATCTATATGAGGCTTCAGTGACTTGGAATGATTGTTAGTACCCACACTGGCAGCCTGCGAGTCATAGGAGGTTGTAAGTTTGATTTCCACATGTTGCCACAGATGTCATTTGTACTCTTCTGTATCAGTATGAAAGTATGGTCATCCATTACTCCATAATGACCTATAAGCAGATCTTTGATGTCCAGAACTTAAATTAAAAGGTATATGTGCATCATCTTAATCCAAACTTTTAAATGCGCAGATGGGGGAATTTCACTACCACAAATCTTTTATGAATAGTTCAAACATATTTACTGTGTTTGAGTTATTCATAGCATAAAGTACATTTGTGGCTTCCTGATTAGTACATAATTAAATATTGGTGTTAGAAATACATGTGGTATATCTATAGTTGAATCACTAAAAGTTTAATGTGTCATTAAAACTCTCTCGATGTGCCTTACCAGATCAGAAGACAACTTTTTGCTTATAGTAATTTTCAATTACTAGTTCCTTCATTTCCTTTGCAAATAAGTTACCTCTTTCAAGTTTCCATAAATTTTTCAAAGATTACAAAAATTAAATTCATGTTTTTTCTTTTGCACTCTAAAAGATGAAATAAAAACAAATTTAAATTTTATTCAATTCTATAAAAAGGAATTACAAATTATAAACTGATCAGTGAAAAATAGAAAATGTGTGTAAACTCTTTCCATAATGATCAATACATTTCAGAGAAACTTCAAGATGCAGGATGAGTAGAAAAATATTGTAGCTCATATATTGTTGTTTATCTCTTACTAGCAGGCCAGCATGGCATTTCCCATGACAGTTCTTTATGTGTCCTTAGTGATACTGAAAACATTAAAAAAAGAAAAAACAATAATTTTAAGAATGAGTCCCACCTAACATATGACACAATTAGATTATAAATATTAACCAATAACTTCTAGATTAAATTTTAAAATTTTGTTTTTGCAAAAAATTTGGACTACCTGAGGTATATAGATCTGGTGTAAAATTTTCCACAGATTCAAATCCGTTGAAATTTGTACTCTATCCTTAATAATTGCAGAGATAGCTACTTGGACTAAAGAATAAACGTCATTGAAGGCAAAGCTAAAGTAAGAAACCAATATAAATTCCGTGACTTGGCGCATCCAAAATAAACCCTAATGGAATCAAAGCAGAATCGGCAGAGGAAATATTCCAATTAGCAATTAGTGATGTCATTGAAAACTTGGCGTGTGTCCAAGAGGTTTCGCAAATGAAGAAACAATGAAGAAAAAACAAAAAATTAATTTTTAAATGTTCTAGATTAAATTTTAAACTTTGGGCTTCAAGGTCTATTCAGTCATCTTAAGGACTACCTACGTGCCAAATTTCATTACTTTACGTCCTATAGATTCATCTGGACACCACACACCCCCACGCAGACACATTTCCTTTTATAATAGTAGAGATATAATATTTGTAACCTAAAACCCCTTCGGAAGCTGTGATGTCACATATGTGAATGCATGTCTGCATATATTATAAATGGCAATATTTCTTCCTTTAAAGTAATTCTTATTTTTATAATTGCAAAATGCATCATCCCACTAGTATTCTAAATGTATTATCCTACATATGTTCAATTTTTCCAAGTCTGACACCTGAGCCATATCCTGCTTTGGTTTATTCCAAGTGATCTCAACTAGTGACTTTAGCTTCATAATCAAGACTATTTTACTAAAACTGCATTTAACAGCACAGGATTTGATTTTTTTTTATATCATGGAGCATCTAATATATGGGGAAACATGGAGGTTATCAAAGAACACCCAGACATCTGCATCTCCCCTGACGGAATGACATACTTCCTTAAGAGACACAACAGTTTGAAAACCTGTAGGTGTCATATAGTTAGAGCCATGGCTCTTCTAAACACAGGGAATAAGAATTTCCTTACACTAATATCAGTTTATGAAACTTTAATTCACTATCTTATGAGGCTTTTAACAAACAGATATTGACTGATTCATAAAACTAAATAATTGTTTTCCATTATATCAAACAAAGGCAAGAGTAATGGAAAAAATGCAAAACCATGAATCATGGAAATATTTTTCTTTCACAAGAGCTAACAAATTTGCACATAAAAAGAAAACACATTCTCTATTTTCATACATAATATTCTCGTTTACTGTGCAGAATTCAAGTGTTAAAATTCTTTTTAGCTATATATAATACTGTTTCCCAGGAGGGGCATCACAAGGAAAATGCAAGTTTAAAGTGTTTTTCACTCGTGTTGTGTTAATCAGTTGAAATGAATACAATTAAGCCTATAATACACTTGTTATCTTTATTTCTTTAAAAAGATCAGTTTGAAATTAAACTATGATAACCTCTACTTTTTAAACATAAATCAAACATAAGTGCTAGAGCTGTTAAGTGCAATGCAAAATTGTACTTGGATATGAGGTTGTGAGAATAAAATTTTGTTTCCTTTTCCAAGGAGATATCGTTTGATGAAGGAAATAACCGACAGGAAGCCAATTTCAAACACTGAATTTTTTTAGAGTAACATTTAAGGAAAAGACCAGAATAAACTTGGTTATACCTTGATTTAAGTCAATTGTTAAGTTATTACAAACTACTTATAACCTGTAAAGTATAATACAAAACCATTTTATACGTTTTCCATTTTCAAATGTTGATATTAAAACTAATCATGTTGGCTCTACTATCAATGAAATATACACCAGTTGTCACTACTTCTAAGTGTAAAAACAAAATAACAAATCTGACAAAAAGTAAAGGTAACAAGTTATTTTCACATGTTTAAGCCAAAATTTTTTAGAAAATAAGATATTAACCTATCATAAGGTTCCAGATTGATCTTGTAGTAGTAGCTGCATCAAGCAAGTAACAACAAATACATTTAGACTGTTACCTAAAGACTTATACATCTGATGTGTAGTAACATGCATAGGAAAAGCTAAACATAAAAAAAATCAAATTAGTATAATATACCAAAATATATAGTGCAGATTATAAAACGGGAAAAAATTTTCACATCACAACTTAACACATATATAGCAGATATAGCATTTTATAGATCCAAAAAGAAATCAATAAACATTCATTTTCCAAAATTCTTTCAGAAGTACTCTTACAAAGTATAATAGTTATCACAGATCTGTTCCTAAGTTACTTTCAAATCCAAAAACATCGGTAATAATTATAATAGTAGCTGAGTCAATACAACTAAAAGATATCTCAATAAATATTGCCCCCCCCCCCCATCTCAGTAGCACTTTGCAACACTCAAATGACAAAAAAACATTTAGTTATGGGCAAATATAATTTCAGTACTGCTCTTGCTGTTAGAAAGAAAGATATATATGAGAAAAACTTTATACACTTTTCCATCAGAAACTCCAGATCAAAAATTGTGTTTAAGAAATTGATACTGCTGCAAAATAAATTATTACACAAAAGTTAACCTTAGTTTTGCACCATAACTTATTATTTGAAAACCTCATATCTTTCTAGCCAAGGTTTCAATACAATATTGAAATGAAAAAGGAACAGAATGAAAGGGGTATTAAAGTCTAATATATTAAATGTATTGCATGCAATAAGATACATATAAGAAATATTTGTATATTTCCAAGATCAAAACAAAAGATTGCAGGGTTTTTTTTTTAGTGAATATGTTTATGACTATGCTTTAGTTGGAATGTACCTTCAAAGTGCACCAAGGTTACGGTTAATTTATGTATTTTGTGATGTTGCTCAACAGATAGTGTAAATTTTTTCCTGATTATTTGTATAATCATGAAACATACATAATAATGTAACAAAAGAAGTTTTGAGAAAAGATATGAAGAAAGATATACTGTGCAAAGTTTAACTTCTAGCTGAATATTGAAATATTCGATGTCTTAGAAATATCTCAAAAGAGAAAATGAATTTCGGAAAGTAAACTTAAATTTAGAACTTTTACGAACTTCATTTTTGCTGAATTGTTAAAATACTTGAAATAAAAAACTACAAAAGAGAATTTTGATTCAAATTACACCATTTTATTTCTAATTTTCTAATTAACTTATGTATTGGCAATAAAAAATAAGAGTAAATAAAGTACCACATTTCTAAAAATAACCTGTATCATTTGTAACCTAACATGTAATTTTCAGTCAATGTATTTTTTATCATAACTGTTTGGCATCATTTAGAATACACTAACATTATAGAATTTTTCCAAGAAACTTGAAAAATTGTTTAAATATTTGTACATTACCTTATAAAAAGGTAAGGTTTCAAGAATACACTTGTTAATCTAGTTACCATACAGTTTTCAGAGAAACATAATACATTTTCTCATAGAATATAATTGAATTAACAAAGTACTATCAACCATGTTGATATGTATGCATTTCATTAAATTCGCACTGGAGAAACACAATAGGCCATCGGAAAAAGTCAAACTCAAAGGGAAAGATCAGAGGACACCATGGAATTTTGAACCAGTCAGATGATGAAGTCACACCTGATCTGGCATCCCACTCTCTAAATTTGAACACCACACCAATATGACTATCATGTAAAAACATTTATTCTGCAATTTATTATCTCAAATATTTCTAGCTAGAATTTTTAATTACAACTGTTCATACATTTGTATATACTTTTGCAATCTCTGAAGCACCCAAAATGTTTTAGTTATATATACACACATTAGTTAAAAATGCTGTAAAAGCATAAGTAATTCTATTAAAATAAATCAAAACCATAAAAATAGTTTAATAACTTCAAACTTTGCAGGAATAAATGGAGCATATGTAAAATGTAAGTGGGTCTAGTTTTTCAAGAGTTTGTCTTATTTGGCTATTGTTAGATAAAATTATTAAATATTTAAATCGTTCTGAAAAATAGCACTATATAGTTACAAATATTAAATATGACAGTGAAAATGTACTTGTTTACAGTGTGCAACTGCCGCCACACAATTTTATAATTATTTTTGTTTAAAATAACAACCCCGCTTTATTTTAATGTTACTAGATTCAAAAATAATCTATCTTCAAAAATTAGACATAAGGTAGAAAATGTATGTACCAAATTCAGGTGGAAAACACATCACATTAGCAATTTCTCTTGGAGTAAAGTATCGAAGCTTAAGTTGCTTTAGCACTTTCAATTTTTCACAAGGGTCAAGCAGCTCTGAGGCTTTATCAAAGATAGCAACCATCTGAAAGTACAAAAAATAAAACCACTTAAAAAAGCAAATACTCTTTTGCACTATAAAGCAGCAGAAAAATGTTGAGTCACACACAACTGTACCTCAGTCAGCACAGTGACTAAAAGGTAGAATATCAACTTAAAGCAGAAATGTTTTTACATAAATGTATATAAAAAATAAATCTAAAGTAAAATCTTAAGTGTTACAAGCTGAAACCTTCACTAGTATGCAAAGTTTCTGATGCAGGTTTGTGCCTTGAACAATGAAATTAGCAATATCCTGACAATAATAATTGTTTTATTCACAATAGTATTTTTTATAGAATAGTATATTAGTAATACTAATTTATATTTAAATATTTTTTAATAAAGTTTTTTAAATGAAATTTTCTCCTGGTCAAAAATTTAGTAAAGAAAATATGAAAGTAAAATTGCACAAACAATTAACATATGACCATATATTCACTACATTTACAAAACATTCTTTTGAAGATTCCTTAATTTATATCTCTACTACTTGTATACTAATCTCACTCCCAAATAAAAGTAAAGAAATTGAAACAAGGGACTGAATATTCAACATTTGAATGAATAGTAAACTTCTACGATTTTACATTTTAATAGAAAATATTTTAGGTCTGAAAATAATTTAGTACTGCTAACAGGCATTTATTTTAGAGTCAACTTCAGTTTTTATTAACATTTGAACAATCCATAAATTTTATTTGTGTTACTTGTGGCTATCATTAATGGGAATCACGAATTTGCAGTTGTAAAAGAAATATCACCACTTCACATAAATTATAAAGCAAATTTATTTTATTTAATTGCTATTTCTCAACAGAAAAATATCCAAGTACAGAGAAAAAATTATACAAAACAAAAAAAAAGGTATAGATAGTTTTTTGAGATAAAACAAAACACCTCATTTAAGCAAATTACTTACTGAATTGAAATCATTAAAACATATATCAACCACCAAAAACGAATTAAAGTTTTAAAAAATCTGCAAAAGGGAAAATAGTAGCAAACATTTTTAAGGTTAAGCAAAAACTAAGCCATTTTCTGGTGATATATCTAAGACATTGAAATCAATAGAAGAAATTAAAAGGGGTCAACTATTGACAGTCATGGAGGTTGTGAAAAATTTTTGTTACAGCAATATCTATATGGAGATTCCAAGCAATGAAAACACAATGATTTCCCAAATCAGAATATTTCAGAACACATATGCACAAATATTGTGAAAATAACTATCGAAAACAGATCATTTGTAAAGGTTTCCACAATTTACCTCATATATTGAAGAAGCCTCAATAAAAATCTTGTAAAAACTCAAAATAATAAAAACACTAAAATAAATTAAACAAATATGAATGCCAGATGAAACAAAATATTCGACATAAGAGTTACAAATATCAATTAAGAATCATTATCTAAATATTTGTAAAAGCTTAGTGTTTATAATTTTTATGAAATTTGGGAAAATTTTTAATACATTAAATGAAATTAAAATATTAACAATACCTATATATATATATATATATAATGCAGAGGAAAATCTAGGGAAATAAATCTATTTCATTGCAGCTATGAAAATATATGAAAATTTGCTAATGTTTGACTGTTTTTAAAGTTCTACACAGGAACAAAACCAATGTTAAAACATACTAATGAAACAAATTTTAAACTGATGTTATTCTAATATGACAATACTTACGTCTAATTTTGGGAGTGAACACAGAATAGATCCAGTTCCTTGAGCATACCTGCTATACCTGTAAATACAATAAATCCTTGAAAACAAATAAGTAATATCAGCTACCTAGCAGTTTAAGAACTGCAAAGGAAAATTTTTCTCCAAATGAAAATAAATTGTATAAACAGTTTAAGTTTTTAAAAAGTTATGAAAAAATGAATTTATTTACGCTTTGGTGAAACAGCATGAAGACAAGCTATTTTCAGAGACAATATCGAAGACTGACCAATATTTCGAAAGAATATGATCTGGTACGAAGTACGATTCAAAGTACTCAAGAGATCTTTCTTCTAAAAAGTGATTCAATGGACACACATCTGCATTGTCTGTGTTGCTATTATTGCAGCAACGCTGGCAGTTCTCTTTCCAACGCTTTGCAGACACTGGCATTTCTCGGAGAAGCTTCAAACATCAGATAAATAATCAGAGTTACAACTTTATAGAAATATTTTTTAATATTGCATATTTAAATTCAGATATGCTATAAATCTAAATATCCATATCTTACAAGACTTAAAAAGTGCTGAATAATAAAAAGGTATGCTGACACATTGCTTCCTCAAATTACCTTCCTTTACTTGCTACTAAATCTTACATCTTACAAAATCTGAGAAGGGTTCCCACTAGATTTAGAAACATTAAATAAATGATACTGATAAGGAAACTGGTTTTTAATCATCATTCTAATTTGCCCAAAATAATTTGATGTTGAGAACAGAACTATAAATCATTTTACAACCTTATTAAAGTATCTTGTATGTATCTCTTGTCTTTGTCCAGTTCCTATCTATGATTTTTAATTTCCCCACTGAGCATGCAGTAAAGCAGTGTTTGCTGCTTGAACTTTCCATTTCATGATAGCATCACTTAAAATTGACTAATATAGCTAAAGCAAAACAAATATTTCTTAGATTGATGTACAAAAAATTAGTCACAAATCTCAAACTACTCAATGAGACTAATCTTAATTTTAATTGTTAAAGGGGATACTTTCAACTTGGGATACTACATATAGTACTTTTAATGGACAGCTATAGATCTCCTAATACAAATGGGCATTGGGTACCTTTTTGTGACTGTTTTATTAATTATATATATAGAATATATTTTAAAATGCAAAGGTTTTCTTAAAATAAACTTTAAACAGTAGTGCTTGAATTGGCTTTACCACTTGATATCCATTGCAATGAAGTATATTTAATACCAATCTCAAATATTTCTTTGGATTGTCAACATGTCTCTCTTATAATGAAATAGGATTGGATTGGTTATTAGGATTTTATTGTGCATTCATGCTGTCAGTGTATACCTGAATTGTGTGATAAAAAAAACCCTTCAGGCTGTATAATCATCTTGCCATCACGATACACCACCAGGGGGTATGGGTTATATGACACAATTACAACACAACTGGACCAAACCTCATTTGCCAGTGAGTCAGTGTTGAACATGAAGTAAGAAGGGAAATAGAAAAAATGCTGATCCTATCCCAAACATAGGCACCACACTGTTATGTATCATCACACTGTCAATATCAATCAGCTCCATGCCTAATGTGTATTGGGAAAAGAAAAACCGAGGAAGCTATGCGAAATAATCTGTGCATCCTTATATAAGTGGTAATAGCAAAACAGCAATAAAGATGGAAAGCAAAGAAAAAAAAAAGAATCGTGAGTACAACTCCTTCCTATCTTAAAACCAAATAAAACTTTTACTGCATATGTCCTTCAAGTGTTTACATTAATGAGTCATAAATCACTGGTGTTTAATCTTAATCTTTCCTATGTTTACATTACTGTTTCCTGTTTATGTATTTTAATCAGTTATTTGTGTGATGCAATCCTTTTCATAAGTTGCATGGGCTAAGGCCATAGGTCAAATTTAGGCTTCTTAGAAGTCAAATCTTTCAAATCCTTTCTTAGTGCACCTCTCTACAGTATAAAAAAAAAATCACCTGGCAAAATTTCAGCTTCCTAGACCTTGTTGTTCTTTAGATACAGTGACAAGGCAGTGAGAGAGTGAGTGACTGAGTAAGTGGTATTTGGATTTTATATCACTTTAAAGAGTTCTTTCCTAGTTGTTTGTTTCTACAGGAATTTTCATAATTTTCCCTTTCTCATCAGGTATTCGAACAAGAGCAATTAGGTGATATCTGTTTATTCATCATCCTGTAGATAAAATTTCTTAATTTCCCAAATATTTTGGATTAGTATTCCTTCAATACGCCTGCTGATCATATTATTTGAAAGCGGTACCTTTTCAATTTAATTTACCTCATTGATTCCAAGCATAGTTTGGAAATTTTCCCCACAAGCTCGTAAAATGACCAATTTTGCAGTTAAACTTTTTGGCTACAGCTATCAATCGTGCGACTTTGTAACTTTTAGATAACATTGTGGCTAAACTTTGTATTTGCGGACACTTAAAATATTTAAAATTCTTATCTATGTACTAAGGCTTCTTGGCAGAAAGGTGTTGATGTAGTTTAATTACCACATGTAGTTTAATTACCATTGCCCCATAATCAGGACTTAGTGGTTAAATTTTTTGCTGCACACTTTCAGCCCTTTTGTGGCACACCAGTGTGCCATGGCACATAGGTTGGGAACCCCTAATGTATGCAGTTCAAACTGTGCATTATCCATTTTATCTGCTCTTAATGAAATGTTCAACTGTTTTATGACTTCAACAGCACCAAATTTATCCCTATCGGAGATCAATTTGAATAGCAATTTGGTTCCATTTGATTTAGCTACAGATGCCTCCAAAAATGAGTTATTTTATGGCCCTATATTTTTAAGGCATTACAATGTTTATTTATGTGAAACGATTTCAGAATGTTTAGGAAACACTGTGATCAAAGTATTCATAACTACTTTCTTTAAAAATATCAGAAAAATATTTTTTTCAATAAATTTGTTCCTCTTTAATATTGATTTCTCAGTACATAAAAACTTGAATTGAATTCTCAAGAAACCATTAATATCTTTAATAGAACTGAAAATTTAATATCATATATTTAGTAGCAGTTTTAATCAGGTGCATGAAATTTATAAATATTCGGTTCACCAGATGTACCGTTTGAACACGAATATACCACTTTTGATCAAAACTATAAATATACTTAAATATTAGTCAATCATAAATTTTTATTTTTTACTATAAACTTGCATGAATATTCCCATGGATATCAGTAATTTGTATAACAATTGAGAAGCATCATTCTTAAATTACACTTGCAGATTTATTTGAAGAAAATAGTTGAGTCTTAATTTTAAAGCCCTCATGGAAATATAGTCAGCTTAATATATGGTTAATCCTATTTAAAATATATATATATATATATGTATAGTAAATTTTTACCTGTGATTCTTTGAATGAAAAGTTGTCGCTTTTTAACTTTGCTATGAAATAATAGCGTAGTCTGGAATTCGGAATACCAAAATCCTGAGGAGAAAGTAAAAATTCCTGATACCTATATCCACACTTTTCAATGGTTTGAATCAAATGATGTCTTGCATGAGAATCTTCAAATCCTTGAACATTTTCCAATAATAAGAACTTTGGTTTTCTTTCAAGTCTTTAAAATACAAAAAATTTTAAGTTAAAATATTATTATCATTAAAGGATGAATGCAACAGTAAAATAAGAATATTACCAGATATACTTATATAAATTATAAGTTATAAAGAAGTAAGAACAGAAAATAATAGTTTCAATATCAACTGCTTAATATTTTGCAAAAGAATAAAGAAAACCTTCTGTGTGGTCAAATGGGATAAATGTTTAGGAAAAATATTTTGGTTGTGAAGTCTATTAAAGCAAATAAAAAGTAAAAACTTCTCATTTCCAAAATACCTTGAAGGAAATAAAAAGTTTGTACATCATGTTATAATGACCCATAACAATAATTTTACAATAATCCTCAAAAAGCTAAAAGCTTCATTAAATCAATAACATTACATACAATAAAGTGGTATATCTGGTAGTCAAATGCTTTGATAATTTAAATGTGAGAGTGAGTTTTTTAATAATTTTCTATTTTTGAAAGAGTACAACAGCTTAACAAGTACAAAATAAGACAAAGCAAAGCTAGACAGTTCCTTAATTTTTACATCTGTGTGGTCGTCTCTCTTTTCCAATTTGCTTTGAAAGACACAAAACAGGCTGATGTGTCACATATTAATAAGCTTGCTGGAGGATTTCAAGAGATAGCGCTGGTGAGAAAATTGAAATGTAAAAAGGATAGGTGTACATCAAAGAAACACATAATATTGTATTATTTTAATACTACAGGTATATTTTTCGTCACTACACAATAATCGATCTTTGATACCTACCAGAGCTATGCAAATTTTTGTCAAAAAGCCATGCTCCATTCAGTATCAAGTTCATTGCACAATATCAGTCGCAAGCTTATATGAAATGAACAATGCAGACTTCATATTTTGCCCATGTCTGTAATAAGTGTCTGCCAAATGACTACTGCTCTTATGACATAGGGCAAAGGTTCCTAACCTTTTTGACTCGCAGAGCCCTTTTCAGAATTAATTTCTATGGTTAAGCTCATTGGGCCTACCCAATGTTTTACAAGTTAATGATGCTTAAGAGTAGAGTGTTACAGGAGGAGGAAGAGGGAATAGATAGTAAATAAATACTTAAATAACTGCGCAATGTCAATGCAGTGAAATTATACTTTAAAAACTTTAAAATTTACCATGTCTCAATTTATTCTCAACTACCAAAAATACACATGATAATGTCAAAACTTGGCTAGACATAAAAGTTCAATGAATCAAACCATTTGAGTTACAGCATATTTTATATTATTGGTGAGAGCAACAATAAGGTCCATACAATAAACACAGTTCCTCCAATTTAATCATTACATCCAATTCAATTCGAATACATATTAATTCATTACTTGTTATTTAAAATGTTTATTGTTCATTTTATCAGACAATTCCTATTTAATTTTATTAAAGTGCACTGTGGTGCAACAGTAGGCCTAAATTATAAGACATAACATAAAATAACATATAAACGTTTAATGAGACAGCTGTGTTTGCATTTTTTGCAGTTTTCTTCTTTTTAAGTATAATTGAGGATAATTGCAGGGAAATGTCTGGTTCTGCATTTAAGAGGCTTTAGTATTTTGTTTTAGTGCCTGTATACATGGAAAATCTCATTTCACAGAGATACGTACTTTTAAAAAGTAGCAATATTTATTTTGATTTACCTGTTTGAAGCAACTAATCAATCGCTGTTTATAAACAACGATTGAGGTGGTACCAGACTCAGAAATGGTTTGTTTTGAAAAAACTCTTCTGGTAAACAAATGCTGCAGTGCATTGCTTGGTTATCACTTTTTTTTGTTGTTGGTTCATCTGGCAAAGTAGTTGCTGGTTTGCCCTCCTTTTCAAATGCAACATCTTTCTTCTTATAAGTACCTGTTTGAAGCCACTGATGTACAGAAAACTCAGGGAATAATCGCTAAATCACAATGTTATTGCTATGAAAATTTACTGTGAAGTAACACCTAATCAACTAGCCAGCCTCTATTTATATGGGGCTAAATTTCGAGAAGCTTCCAGAATGTACAGTTCCAAGACATTCGGACTTTCAGTTACAAGAAGAGCCATTAAAATGCAGCATGCAACAGAGTATGTGACAAGCTGATTCCCAGCTCAGTCTCATCGTCTGTCCATCTCATGCTACAATCATTTTACTGCTAGTAGCAGTAGAATGGCCAAACATCTTCTACTAGAGGCAGCTTGGAAAAATTCCGTTCAGAATTTAATTTCTAGTTTTCTTATTTTGATTCTACTTTTTTTCAATTCTTTATTTTATTAAATTTCTATTTATTTCATTTTCTTGAAGAGGACACAGAGCACAGGTTGGGAACAGTAATTGATCACTTTTGCCTACTTCTGAATATGAAAAGCAAACTTAGTTGATTAAATATTAAACATGTTAAGTGGAGACAGATGATTGCTTGTATTTAGACAAAAATATGTGTGTGTAATTACCATCATTATATAATTTCTATTAATAATCAGGATATACAATGCTAATCTTCAATATTTTCACATAAGTGTATTATTAGCAGCCATTGATGACTGAAGTTCAGATAATATGACACCTATTCATCCATTTAAAACTGCTAATAAATAGCAAAACAAAATTTGTATGGTATAATGCATCAAGTCTAAAGAGCGCTAAATATTATAAAATAAAACAAATCAAGAATACTCACTGTAAAAGAATGTCTAAAAGGTGCAAAAATGAGCTGCTTCTAGCATCTTCAATATCTTTCTTCAGTCCAACTCTGAAATGTGACTTAATGCTTAAGTTTTATTCAAAATTTCAGAAATGGTATAAATCAATTTCATGAAGTTTCAGTGTGATAAATATACGAAAACTAGAAATGAAACAAGTTTTAGTTTTATAATTTACTATTACACAATAATTAAAGCATAAATAATGAACACCATGCAAATGAATTTAATAATAATTATTAAATTATGACTTAAGAAAGTATCACTAAAATTTTACTGTTTAAGTTATAATAGCATTTAACTTAATAATATAATTAACATTATACTGTTAGGAAAATTTAGATTTCTTTTAGTGTTGTTCTGATGTGTAGTTAACTTTCTTTAAAATGTTTGCCCAATTAGTCTTTGCACTTTTCAAAACAAAGCCAAACACAAGAAACTTTTGCAAATAAATTTTCTTTGTATTCTTATTTTACTGGAACTATAAACTGATATCTTATTCAGATATAAGCATAAATGTTACTGTTGTATACAACATATTTAAAAAAGCAAATACATTATCTGAAAGAAGATAGATAATATTCAATATCATATTGTCAATGAATTAGAAAACTGAAACACGAGTCAATTACTCCAATGATAAAACAAATACTACAATTGTTCCAAAGTCAAAGGTAGAAATGGAACTAGACAGATATGTTATAAAGTCAGCTAATTTACTATACAGTGAAACTTTGATTAACAAAATATAACTAACAAACGGTTAAAAAACCCACCCCATCCAATATATATATGAATGAATGATAAAAAAAATGAGCATTTACGTTCTGATAATACCCTGTATATACATGTAGCTTATTTTACAGAAACTAACAATATAGAATTTACATTAAGTACAGCATAGTACATATGTACAGTTGAGAGAAAAAACAACAAACTGTACCCCCTTTATTTTAAATACTATTCATACTAGAGCAAATTCAAAGGTATCATTCAATTGGGAATAATGTCCTCTACAAATTCAAGAACAAAAAAAAAGCATAAAGGGGTGTCTTTCTATCAAATTTTGAGCAAACAACAAAATTTCTAATGGAAACACCATGGTTTGATACTAGAATCAGATTCTGCATAGTTAAATAAGTCAAAAAAAATATTTCATGACATTACTATCAATCCCAAGATATTCAATGTTAAAGTTAGTTTAAATTTCAGGGATCATCTCCACATAGAAAGACACTATTCATAGTTCAAGATTAATTGTAGTTATCGCAATCCGAATTTCAAATTTGAACACTATTTTAAAAGTATTTCAACAGCAATCCTAGAATTATTATATTTATTATGCTAGTGCAAACGATCCGAGAATTACTATCCGATGTTTGTCAAATATTTTATAAACTTTTGATTCCTTCTTAAAATCATGAGAATTGGGAAAATTGAATGTAGCTCAAAAACTAATTATCAGAAAGAGATTAAATTTTGCATGGCCATACTAGAAGTCCTTCTGAATCGATTCCCATAAAAATAAATGAGGTTCCAATGTATAATTTTTATCAAACATTATTATTATTGCAAAGTAAATCTATGTTTAGAATATAATTCTAGGTGTTTTGTGTTTTGAATTTTAACAGTAACATGGTACAAAATATCAGTGCTATAGAAATAGTTAGGAAGATATCCATAAAAGTGTAAGAAACTGATTTAACATTAAGAGCTCCATTCTTTCAGCACTCATAACTTCGAAAGAATAAGATCTAATTACATGAAATTTAGTATCTGAAATTAAATTTTTATATAGATTTGAAATAAGAGGTTCTTATTGGAAATTATGAAGTTGGTGCTCAATTTAATATGAAGATGGCCCTTATGCAAATTTTCTTATCTTGAATTTATAGAAGACATTAGTTCCTCTCGAACGCCATCTTTGAATTTTCTCAACTGTTGAAATTGCTCAAATCAAGAGAAGTGGTGGGGGGGGGGATTCCGGGACTGTACATATTGTTACATGCACTTATGCTCTAGACGTTCATACATATTCAAATTTTAAAATAGTCTGTCATTCTCATATTTTTTGGCTCGTGCTTTCTGAGCGTCAATGTTCCATTATAACGGATTGATGGTTAACTAGGGAGTCAAAAGTTTTACTGTTAATCAAAATTTCACTGTATAAAGTTAAGAATAGAAATACTCGTATTTCATACTCCATGATACAATCTGTCAGAATAAAACACATGCTGTTTAATTACTAGTTCCAGTTCAGTTTCAGTTAATATAAGAAAGAAATATAAAGAAAATATATAAGAAATAATTATTATGTGTGAATATACTACATCAGCAATAGCTCTATTTTTATTTAAAACAGGCATTCCAATTTTAACAAAGTCATTTTAAATAATTTTATTATTAAATTAATGCACAATGATACATGTTTAAGATTTATTTTCATTGTAACATTTTTTTTTTTTTTTTTTTTGCTGTCTTTAATGACTAAGCTCAGGAGCTTTAGATTTTTACCTATTTAGTATTATGCCCTCATTTCAAATCTGTTAATATATTTGTGATTTGAGATATCCTGAATAAAATATGTAAATTTTACAGCACCTAAAAATACGTAATTTGGGGTTTAGGACAATTTTAAACGTATCACGGGAAGAAAAAAGAACCTACCCACCCTGCCCTTATTTCGAGCACTATTAATAAAAGAGCAAATTCAAGGGTATCATTCAACACAAAATAACGTCCTCTACAAATTCAAATGCAAAACTATTGCATTGGGGGTCATTTTCATACCTTATTGTTCATAAACAACAAATACAAACACCATGTCTTGATACTTTAATCAGATTCAGCATCGATAAATTAGTCTATATGTGAAATTAATGACTATAATCTTAATAATGACTATAGTCTTAATAATGACTATAATCTTAATAATGACTATAGTCTTAATAATGACTATAATCTTAAATATATCCGGAGATATTCAATGTCAAATTTGCTGTCGATTTCAGAGATCATCGCCACATTGAAAATCTGTATTCGTAGATCAAGATGAACTGTAGTTATTCAAGAAATGTTCATTTAATGCTCAACTGAAAGATGTTCAGAAAGAACCTTAAAATAAATTATCATTGTTGGTAGAATCGTTTGAGATATGTTCATTTTTGACATAATCGTTTGAGAAATGTTCATCGTTGGCATAAACGTTTGCAACCAAAGAACCTACCTACAATTATTTAATACAATGGAACTGATATTCAGATCACCCAAAAATTAACAGTGCATCATTGAATTGATCATTGATTAGTAGAGTTTATTTATACAACACATAACTGGTAAAAGGCAATGCATTTTAGTTAACAAAAATGAAATTTCCAACCACTTTTCAAAAATTCACACATTTTTTACGTTTGTCAGACATTTTTTAAACTAGGACATGAAATTTGGTAATTGAAGTTTAATTTTGATATAGATTCAAAATTGCAACAAAATAGTGGTTTTCATTGGAAATTATGAAGTTGGTGCTCAATTTAATATGAAGAAGGCCTCTAATGCAACTTTTTTGCATTTGAACTGATAGAAAATGTCTTTGAATTTGCTCTACTGTTAAAATTGTTCGAATGAAGAAGGGAGGTCCAGTTTTTTTTTTTCTACAACTGTACGTTTAACTTGGGTTACGTTTTATTCCAAATTAAAATATTCAAATAACGAATTCATTTCTGGTAGCTCAAGTGTATGTGATAAGTAGGTATGACATACACTTTTTTTTTAAATATACGTAATACTTGGTCATTCTTAACTTTGAATTGTTGAACAGCTAATAGAAAGCTTGGAATACATATCCAGGTCTTACCAATTAACAGGTACTAGACATAGTGAAAATTATAATATCTTCTGTGGGGAAAATTTTAACACCGAACAAAATAGTTTTATTTTTATTGAAGAATTTTAAATAGTTTCACTCACTATAAAATGAGTGAAATTCAGGGCAATAATTAATTAATCTAAGAGTAAGACAAGAAATTCAAATCATATTTGTCAGAAATGGAAAGAATTCCAAATCATAAGATGCAAAATGTCACTTGCGTAGTTTAGAGTCTCTGATGCCTTGCTGAGGAGATAAGGCACCTACATCCAATAGTAAATGCTTTGAAATTTTTACTAAAAAGATATTTTTAAAAGCGCCAAATGGTGTGGCTATATTTTGTGAGGATCATTCAAATGTCCTTTTTTAAATGACCCTTCAACTATTAAGCTCTAGCTTTCAAAAAAGCACACTACAGCAACATAGTACCTACCATAAAAAGATTGGAGTGAGAAGCATTGTTGTAGAACAAGGCGATAGATTTGATACAGAAGCAAAGGGAATCTCTTGTACCTGGACTGGTTGGCACAGCTGTATCCAGGAAGTTAGGTGTCACAGCTAGAAGTCTTGACTTCAAAATAATTGAGAATGTCACGAGTTCTTCGTAGAAAACGATTTACGGTTCTATTGCAACAATGAAGACCTTTTTGGTAATTGCACTGTTGTTTATGTTTTAAAACGCAAACACTTATAAAAAGAAAGCCAGACTGTGTCAGCTTCAATGGACTTCTCATAACTGCCTTAAGCTGATAAAAAAAACACTGCCTCCTATCATAGCTTCACTATTCATTGCAGCTCAGCTTTATATCAGCAAACCGTCTGCTATACTCACACAAGGCTGAAAATGACCAACACAGGCCAGTCAAACAGTCACAATCATTTTTTGCGCAATCTTGCATTCAGAAGTACACCCATGATCTTAACACAGTTCTCAGTTTCACACAGCTGGCAATCTGTCAAGTAATAATAGCATTTATTGAATTCAGCCACTCTTAATTCTGGAGGTGGAGTATTGTGAACTTAGCTACCTACATAAAGATTAGCATGCAATGCAATACATAGCAGTATAATCTATATCCGCCAATACGAACTTTGTGTAATAAAGTTGATTATCTTTCACACATCTTGCAAACAACTTCCTTACATGGCTTGGCAAAATGCACATCTCTTATGTACGTCAAACCCTGATTGGGAGAATTCAGGTTTACACCACAATGTTTCTCAAAATTTAATATTTATTCCAATATATCCTCTGTATTCTAAGAACAATAATATTCTCTAGCATTTCTCTTCTGCTTGACGCAAAATCTATACTATTATAAAATACAGTGTTTGTCTGTTATGTGCTCGTTCCTGATGAATCTATGGCATTTAGAGCAATGGGATTCGACACACCGAATTTTTTACAATTTTTGGATGAAGCCCGAATTTTAAAATTCAATCTAGAACATTTTAAAATTAATTTAATGAAATATTTAATGATTATTGTTTTCCTTAGAATGGCAATACCATAAAAGATCACAGATTCTGAATTTACTTTTTTCGTGTTTCCGTTTAAACGTTTTCAGCTGAAGAAAAAACAAATAAAAAATTTTAACTGGAGTTTTGTAGTTCTTTTTTGTATCTCCTAGATTGTAAAAGATAAGAGTAAAACTTTAAATGGATTTGAAATTTCACATTAGATTGATATCTAAAAATATGGTTTTCTTTAAATAAATCATTTTTAAATTGTAACTTTTATATTTTTTGCAATATGAACGCCGCTACTAAGAATGACCTTCGTTTGATTCGAGATTAGGGAAATCACACTTTTCATTTCCTGCACTCAAAACAATTCAACAGCGAAGGAAAGCAAAAGAAACAACAACAAAAATTTTGACTGGCATTGTTTAGTTCTTTTTTGTAAAATAGGGATTGTTAAAGATAAATTGTAAATTGAAGACTGATTTGAAATCTGCGGAAAATTTTACACCAGACAGATATCTTATACATATAATTTTCTTTTAATAAATTATTTTTCAGTTAAATATTTATATTTTTGCAAGAGATTGTGACGTTACGCCGATTGGATCTCTTCGCAATTCAAAATTGGCCTTATTTGACAATAATGAGCAACACTGTTATGGCTGTTATCCAATAGGCTATGAATTTCCATTTGGTTTGCTTAATTCATAGCAATCATCGGGTATTAGCGAGCAGTGGTCACACCTGACCCCACAAAAAGAACTCTCACAGGCAATGCCATGCTGGTCACGTAGTGGCAAGTGTATGATAATTTCCAGTTTACAATATCACAGGAAAAGCTTCAATAGTTGAATACTTTTATTATTATTGAGAGCAACAATATTGTTGTCAATATTATTGAGAAGTGCAATAACTGACTGATTATTGGTATTATAAGAGAAAAGTATGAATAAAATGCAACTTAATTACTAAATATCAATAATAAACAATTATTAGTGTTGCTATTGTAATGAAAAGGCATGAATTAAATCAGAAATAAATTAAACTATTACCTAGTGAAAGGTTGACAAGGAGGACTCATAGTTATTATATCCAATTTCATACTCTCTATGTCAGCAGAAGTAAATGAAAGTAAGTTCCGTTGAGAATGTCCATGTGCTCCAAAATTATGTTTATAAATATCATTAACAACTGGGTTTATGTCAATGGCAGCAATAACTTCAAAGGGAATTCCTGCAGCTATTTAAAATTTAGAAATAACACTTCTGTTTACATAGGCTATAACTTTAAAACGTTAATCAAATCATAAATATAAGGTAAATATTACAAATGTATCACACATTGCATTTCTGAAATAGCTTTATAATTCACCAGACCACATAAATTTACCAGTTTCAAAAGTTATATCAAAAATTGATGTACAGAAGAAATAATAAAAAAACATTTTAGGTACCTTATATAAAATTTAAAAATACTTTTAAATCAGACTAACTGTTATTGAATAATATTCAAAAGAAAAGATCTGAAAATTTCTTAATTTCGAAAATGACATCAAAGCATATAAAATTGAATGTGACCTCAAAAGCTAGTAAACATAGCCATTGTGTTTTGTCAAAAGGCCAAAGTCACTAATGAACGTTATTTTTGTGTTTTTACAAATTATATATTTTTGAAAACTGAGATACCAATAAATAATATTGATTAAACAGAGGAGATATAAAAGCCCACAATGAAATGCAGTGAATATATTCAATTAGGCAAAAATGTATCTTGCTTCTCCATTCAATTTTGCAGATATGGGTTATGATCTTTTGCTAACAAACCATTGATATGCACACACTTTAAAAATGAATCCTAAAATCTATACTCTCACATAGCAAACATTTGTGTAGATTTTAATGAACACAAGTAGCTATGGTTTATGAGTAAAATATTGAACCAAACAGTGCATCAATTGACTGTTTCAAATTTGCTAATAAAAGGTTTGGTAAAGATGAATTTTTACACTTTGGGTTTCCATTGCAATAAGAACATATTTGGAGAAAATTCAGAACAGCTCTCAAATGTAACCAAGAGAATACAAGTCAACTATTTAACATGAAATTGGGATGCAAGAAACTGAACAATCCATTATAAGGTGATAATTTTTTGTAAGCTGTGCTCCGTCATTTCTTGTTTTGAGATACATTCCTCAAGTAAAAGGATCAATGAAAGAACTTTTGGGGTACAATCTATCATATAAACATATTGAGAAGTCTAACTAATGAGATGTAATTAAAATAAGATTTAATTTGTCTCTAGTCTCTCTCATTTATTACAACTGAATAGCAAACCATGTAATAATCAGATCATGTAATTGCCAAATTGTAGTCTCAACTTTATAGGAAGTTGCTATAACCATAAGTAAATTATTAAGAATATTTTGAGGCAAAGGCTACATGTAAAAGATATCTTTGGATGAATGCATATACAGTTTGGTCTATTTAAGCTCCAACTCAGAAGAGTGTTTACAATTCTCTTGTGTGTGTGTGTTTCAGATCAATATACAATAGTCTAATATTCTTGAGGCTTTCCCTGAAATTGATTACTATGGGTATATTTCTTTCTTCTGTGTCAGTAAATTTTTTCTTGTGTTTTTATGTCCATTACTTGACATTGTCTTGTGTTTAGCTCAACTTGGGCCTTAAGATCCAACTCATTCAACCCTGAAATTGAATAGTAGATGTGGGCTAGCCTGGAGAGAACAAAGATCACCCTTGTAACATCAATTAACTCCATATATTTAGCCATAATATGTTGATAAGGATTGAAATTTTCTCTTCAATTGGAAACCACATCAACTTTTGTATTCATAGATTGAACTGTGAGGATCTAAAGAAATTTCGAATCGGTCAACTTGGAAAGACCCCAAAGGTTGGTAGGGGAGTTTTAGGACATGCAAGGACAGTATTTGGCCAAGTAAAAACCTATTGAAGGATTACATTCAAAGCAAAGACATTAAGAAGATGGAGTGAGTATTCAATGCATCTCTTGGGTCATAATCTCATAAAAATTTAATGTATGGAACAGGGTATGCCAATTTAAATCATGATTTTATTTTTTTAATCATTTTTATTTTCGTTTTATTAAATTTAATAATATGAAAAATTAAAACTAACCTGGGACATTACAAATCAATTTAAAAGTTTTGCTTCTACTCTATAACACCCAACATTGATCCTCTTTAACATTGATAATTACTGGCCTCCGTACTTTGAGGACACTAAAGACAATTGTATTGATTGGGATGCACTGGGTTCCAACTTGGGAGAATATATTTGTTTTACTATGTTTTGGAACTCTTTATTTCATTTATATACTGCGTGACTAGCCCAGCGTTACCCACACCAGTTGCTTTTGTGGGGTTATTGGTTTGCTTCACATACCAAAGAGTTCGTAGCCTATTGGATAACAGCCATAACAGAGTTGCCCATGGTGTTGGTTTGCTTCACAAACCAAAAGGGAACAGCCCATAACAGTTCTTTTCATGGGAGTCACATTGCCCATAATGTTGGTTTGCTTTATCTATTTGCTATTAGTTGGTTGCTATTTATCCCTTATGATCGGCACATGTTTTGACATACCCTTCCCATGAAAAGGTTGGTTAGACTTAAGCTGATGCCCTTCCTAAAAGGAAATTACTTTTTCTGATAAAAGAATCAAGAATTCCTAAACTAATCTAGAATTTTATGCATGCTTAACATAAATCAATATCATCTAGTAACTATGCTAATTTGCATATCCCATGTATAGCAAGCTGCCGACGAACCGGACAAGTGGTTAAGGCGTTGGCCTCTGGATTGGAAGGTTCCTGGTTCGAATCTGGGGTCAGGGCATGAATGTAAATTTTGCTGTCCTTTGTTTGGGGTAATAATGGTCTTCCCACTGAGTGCCCCTTCACAAGGGGCCATCACTTCCGACCTTGTAATGGCCTATGATTAAGTTCATAAATTCCTGCCATTGGAAAAAAAATGTATAGTTAGCTTAAACACATTGGGGAAAAATTAATTAAAAACATAAAAACCTGACAAAATATCTATTTTAAACAAATAACCCAATTTTTTTTTTTTTTTTTTTAAATTTTAAAAAGAATTGTGCTTTTTATGCCATTCTACACATCTTTCAATTTAATATTTGTGTAGAAGACTGGAAAGCATATTCAATAACAATTCAATGTTTAAAAAGTCTTTAAATGTACATCATGAGTAGCAGAAATGCCAGAGCTCAAACCAGGAGAGAGAGAGAGAGAAATGATTTGACAATCACATAGGATATCAGGAAACCTGATTGAGTGAAACATAAATAAAATTGAAACATTTTGAATAAAAGTGCTGATAGTGAGGCATATGGGGGTGAACTCTTATTTAAATTTTGTTAACTAAATATTGTTTCCTTTTCAGATAGGTTCAGTTGTGTTTGACTTCTTACAATGAATCTGAATATCTAACTAAACTATTTTAAAATAAGATGTTGTAATGGGGAAGCCATTTAGGTGGTTGATTTGTTGGTTTGGTTTCTAATGGAGCAAGGAACACATTGGGACAAGCTGCACGAAATACAATACAGACGAATGGCAAGTAATGGACATATATACAAACAAAAATTTTACTGACACAGAAGAGAGAAATACAGTCCAGGAGGAATCATATCGGTGCTGTCTACAACTCGCAGGTTGGTAGCATAGTAGATAACCCACTGAGTAACAGGAGGAACCACTAGGAAAGTCACACAATAGAGAAGAAACAATATTGTGTACAGAAATATTTGTTTAAAGAATTCTATGAATTATAAAAAAAATAGAACCGGGTTAAAGGAAGAAGTAAAAATGGTAGAAGTATGAAGGGGTAATATCTATAAGGATCTACATTACGGCTTGATTTTCATTGTTACTGAAGGATGGATAAAATTTCTTACTGATGTGGCAGAAAAATTCTTCAAATTCTAGAAATAAGAATTCATTTAAATTTTGTGAGTTTCTGTTATACCAGGGACAATTGGTAATACGATTGGTAGGAGCAGTGGCAGATTAAGCAGTAAGCGGACAAAGCGGCCGATTTAGGGACCCAGGATACAAAACGGCCCTGAGGTTGACAACATTTTTACACTGTGCGTCTTTTTGTGCAGTGAAAAGAGTTTCTAAAACAAGATGGTAAGCAAAAACAGATGCTGTATTAGCTATAAAACTTGGCTTCACCCATATAAAAGAGGCTTTAACTGAAATTTGTAATTGAAAAGAAGAAAAAAATTATTATAGTGAAGGCAACTCTTAACAAAAATAAGGCAAAGCGAAAATTCATGAAAATTTTTTTTAATAAATTTATTTAATGTGTTATGGTATGAAATTTTTACTACTTTTCTTTTGTAACTTAGTAAGAATTTTCTTTAAACTTTTTTTCCTAACTTGAGTTTGAGGGCCTCGAAAATTTTGCTACTTGGGCCCCTGACTTGGGCACTTGACTTGATCCACCACTGGGTAGGAGTATAAGATATACACAGGGTTCACATTGAAATAATATTCTTTAATTATAAAAGAGGATCTCAACTGTCCATTTGTAGAAAATATGGTTTATTTGTTTGGTAATGCTCAAATAAAGAGAATTATACAGCAGTATCAAGAAAAGACCCCGAAAGTTTCTGAAGATTCTATGAAAAGAAATTAATGCATTTAATATTTTTGAAACTTAGCTTATCATTTGTAAAGGTTTAAGCTTATTACAATCAAGGAAAAACAGTAAAGACTTCTCAAATTTTCAAAATCAAACTCAATTTTCCCACCACCTGTGTAGCAACTTTCTTGAAATAAGAATCAGAAAAATTCAATACAAACAAAGTATGCTGCAAAGATTCTTACAGGTAAAGGGTCTGCTGCCCACTCCAAAACTGAAGTATGAATAGGAAATAGGGGTTCAGAAAGGGAAGGAATGAAATTTGAAAGCAACTGCATGTTGTCAAGGAAAGGGATGGATTTGAATATTTACTGTGTTATGAGCTTTATTAGCTCCAAGAGCAATGAAGATCAGAGTAAAAAAAAATTGTCCTTGCCCAGAACTGGTGACAGTTTCCAATAGGTTTTATGATGAGAGGCTTTCCACTAGCGAGCAGTTTTGATAAACCAACAAGGGGTTAATAACTGAATTAATAAAGAAAACTTTAGATTATGTTAACTATTAAATATTTATCAATTTTTAAAACTATAAAAAAAATTTAAACACTTCAATAAAGAGATTATTATTTTTTTTTATCCTACACCCAGCTCAAGGCCTTTTGGCCATACGCTGACTTGCCGTCCAATATAGCGAAGAAGGTCCTTGGAGAGAAGCATCCTTGATGTCAATGTCCTGTATATTAGAGCACTCCGCAAGGTGTTGTCTGTTCATTAGACAATCGCAACAAAATGGACAGATCAGGGAGATAGCCAAACCAATCCTATGTAGGTGCTATTGAAGGTAGTTGTGTTCAGTTAACAAGCAGAAACAGGCCACTCCCACCCTTCTTGGTAGATCAGTAGGGATTCTTCCCTTATTACACAGCAGGCAATCCCAACTCCTTCCCTGTATATCCCTCTGATAATGCAGTTTTCTTTGTTTCTTGAACTGAGATTTTATGTAAGTCCTGCAGTTCTGCAAAGGGAGAGGTGGAGAGGGCTGATTTAAAAAGGCGATTATGTTAACTATTCAATATTTATCAATTTTCAAAACTATAAAAAGAACTAAATACTTTAATAAAAAGAAGTATATAAGTTTATACAAGAACAATAAATAGTAACAGGTACCATGAAATAAATCTATGGCTTTTGAAATGGAAGCTTTCAAAAGTTGGTTTAAATGAATATAACTAGTGGTTCATTTGGTTTTATGGCAAAAGGACCATATTTGACCAAGTTGCAAAAAACCATCATGTATATGGACATACACATATATAAAGAAAGTTCTACTATTACAAAAGTGAGAAATACGCCCAAGAAGGAATTAAACTTGTGCCACCTACAGATGCTTATAGGTTGCAAGTACAATAGGTAAGCCAACTGAGACACTATGGCATGGAAAATTGAAATTTTACTAGGAACTTTAACAGTGCCAAATTTTATTCATTAATTTAACAATACATCAATAAAATTTTTAAAATTGCTTACCTTGCAGTGAATATCGCATCCCTCCAATTCCACTATAAAGTTCCAATAATCTATACTGGCTTCTTAAATTATCTTTCAAGTGGTCATTCAGCAACTGCTGGCTACAAGTAAAATCATTGTCCAGCATCTTCAAAGATTAAGTGTCCAAAAACCTCAAGTTTTCTGAAAATCAAATATTAACATTAGTGAAATAAAAAAATTTTAATCATGGTTGCTTGCCCATATTATTTTTAAATAACATTCAATTAGAGATGAATTACACAAAACCACTTAAAGATCACTTTTAAATTCAGCATTCATAAATTATACGTTTATGACAATGTTTTTATCTATAGTATTTGTAAATTGAATGAGTCTGCTGTTGAGGCATACTTGAAAAATAAATCAGTAATTTGAAGATGCTGTTTTCTAGGGATGTAGTTTTATAATGGTTGGTATAATAACCGGCTATTGGCAAAAGTACGGGATCAAACCCAAAGGGAAAGATCCAATGACAGCACCACATACTTTTGAACCAGGGTCAGATGATGAGGTCACGCCTGAACTAGTACCCCACTCTGGAAAACTTTTAAAGACCCATAGTTAGAGATGCAATCACTTTTAATCCTAGATGAAGATTTTATTTTCTTTGGTGTAGCTTTGATAGACACATTTTTGTGGCAACGGTTTTGAGGCATATTTTGGCATGCATTTTGTAGTAAATTGTGGTAGGCAAATGCTACCCTGTTTATTATGATTATTATTTTAATCGAAAATTAAGTTTTGTAAATCAGTAACTTTTTGATTTAACCATGCAGTACTGCGCTGCCCGTGACAGTTCTTTTCAAGTGATCACTACTCGCTAATGCTCGCCAACCCTGGTGATTGCTACACATTACCATTTGGTTTGCTTCGCAAACCAAAACCACAGGCAATGCTGTGATGGCCTTAAAGTGGCTAGTAATAAATAAATGCCAGTAAATTAATTTTAAAATATTTTAGACTAAAATTTAAAAATTGGGCTGGACACATTAAATTTTACAGATACTGAAACATTAAAAAGGAAAAACAATAATTTTAAGAACATGACATGTTACACAGGTGACAATTAAAAATTATTTATTTAAAGAAAATCCTATTTAAAATATCAATCTGGTGTAAAATTTTCCGCAGATTTTAAATCCATTGAAATTTTCACTCTATCTTTAACGATCCCAAAGAATGATCCTTATCCTTTCTTCAATCAAGGAAGCCTTCCCTGAGAGAAGAACAGAAGGTGAAAAAACTAATACATTAATTTTAAAATGTTCTAGATTAAATTTTAAAATTCGGGCTTGGCACAAAAATTGCAAAAAATTAGGACTACCTGTGTGCCAAATTTCATTATTGTAAGTGCAAGAGATTCGTCAGGACACTGCTCACAAAACACAGAGAAACACTTTGATTTATAATAGTAGCGGTTTGGTTTGGGTACACCAAATAATTGTGATAGCACAAATAGCACTAAGTATAAACATTCAAATTTTGCTCCTCGAACTTTACTATTATCTTTGTTGCTTTTGAAGCATTAATGTGGTATTTAGATATGTTGAATCTATGAAAAATAAATTATTCAAAGTCTTCTTACATTTAATTTTCAGTGAATAGTTAATTTTACTAACTATTATAAGTTAAAATTTTAAGGGGATCTAAGGACCTTCAGAAACCTCTGACAAAACCACTATTTACCGTATTATTGGAAAAGTACTATGACATGCAATGCAAAAATGTAACTTGGAAAAACCTAAATAAAAGTACATTTTTCCATTACTCTTAGATAAATGAATGTGTCAATTTGTAATTTCCATTCACTGAAAAGTGAAAGTGCCTAATGAAATAATAATAAGAGCTACATAGTATTATATACGACTTCAGAATACAGCACACCATCCTCCTTGGAGAAATGACTAAAATCAGTTTTTTAAATCCAAGTTCCTGGAGAATATCTCTCATTGAAGAAATTTATTAGTTTTGTGGCGCAAGGGCAATTTAAAATTTTTATTACTTAAAAATGTAATTGGCAAATAAGCCCGATTGGTTGAATATTGAAACTAAAAAAGAACAATTATTTTGCTTGTTCAGAAACTTGTGTTCTGGTGAATTCAGTTTAATCTAAACCCGTCTCAACAATCCATAAACATAAAGAAACTCAGAAAAAAAATTCAAAACTACATTTGATATGAATCTAGGATGTAGGTTCAGTTAATGCAATCAAAGAGGAAATTTGTTTTCTTTATTTCAAACCAAATAAACGTCATTACTGGAGAAACAAAACCAAAAAAAAAATTCAACAAGTGTCTGAGGAAGACCAATATTTGGGGAATCAATACTTCACAATAGATCTTTGATTTCCGAAGAAAATTTGGTTGTACACGCGTGTGGCTTGTTTATTTGTTTATACTTCGTATTTTGTTGATCTAAAAGACGCTTAAGCAAAACGAGTATGACATGATTTAGTTAGCATGATAGAATTTGGTAACCCTGTACTGATAGTACTGAATTGAGCAAGATATTAATGTAACCCATGTTCTGTGATTATAAACCGAACAAATACAAACAAGTTCGTCCAATTAATGCAGCAAAAGTTGCATAGTTAACTCATATGAGAGATATTTTCTATTAAATGTAGTGAAAGTGCATTAGGACTTCAGAAGTAAAATCTTCACAGATCATCTGGTTTGTTTGTTTGACAGTAAAAATCTCAAACTTGTAAGGCCCTTTCTGAAGAATAGTATCATATTACATTCCAATCCATTGGGCCTAAATTTATAGAGTATAATCCTCAATGCCATTTTATTCCGGGGTTGATCCCGGACCGTCGCCAATGACTCAATGTGTTGCTCCAGTGCAACGTTAATTTAATACCTGCTAACAAAAGCATTTTGTATTGGAGCATAATTGTACAAATAAGGAGTGAATAAATAATTAAGATCGCTTTGGAATTGCCTCGCTCTCTTGCAATAACTTCCTAGAGCTCTTTGATATCTGCAATTCATGACAATGCGACTTATATTATTCTTTTCTTCTTTTGGAACTTTCCCCTTCTACTCACCATTTCAGTTTGAATGAAAATGTCTATTTTGATTTTCGTTTGTTTTTATGAAATACTTTATTGTTATGGCATCGCAAAAAAATTATCCGAAGCGAAGTGAAAAGAGAACAAAGTTCGTCTGTCAACTTTTAGAGCTCTACTTTCATTTCTAAAGAAAAAGCACTCATGCATCGATAAACCTACTCTCTTCTGTCTTAGGAGAGGCAGCAGTAACGACACTTTTTGCTTCAACTTTTAACCGGCGTGGCTTTAAAATTCGTGGGTAATGAAATCATTGAGTGGATTGCTCGCTTTTGAGTGGCTCTATTACTGATTTATTCTCAAAACCTTTTTGCAAATTATTTTTCTGGTTATTCCTGGTGTCTAGATTTTTCAACATGGGTAAGTTTTCTTTTCGAAACTTGTTCTCTGTTATTCTGTAACATGTGTTCTGTTTGTGAGATACGATTTATTCGAGAAGTAATTTTCAGTTATTTTTTATGCACCTTCCTAGTATTTATTCTCTCTGAAATAACTTATAAATTTCTGAAATGACATACTAAATTTCCCCCAGTTATTTAGAGATGCATTTCACATTATTCATGTTGCAATGTCTAACTTATCAATGTTTTTATTAATGTTTACACAAAGGTTTTCTTGCCTTAGCCCCCAATATTATGAAAAATAAAATTATTATGTTCGTTTTATAAAGCCTGGGATTTAACTTTTTTTTATAAATTGTATACTTAAAACGCACTCCCTGTTATGTAGATGAAAAAATACAAAACATTTTTAATTTTAATTGTTTTAAATGTTACTAACAGATTGACATTATTCAGACAGTAGAATTATTTGCCAACAACTAATTCTTTTTCACAATCTTCAGTGATAATTTTTTGATTTGATGAAGTTTTATATTTGTTACACACAGTATTCTTCACAATACCTGATGTAAATAATATTTTGTTACCCAAAATGGTAGTAACATGAAATATTGTTCCCTTAATTTATCGTTCCTGCTCTGAAAATGTTGCATTGGGTTTCTTTTATCCATGTTTATCAAGTTACCGAAAAAAATACGTATTACATTTGGAATTCTCATCTAACCAGTTTATTGCTGCTAAATATTTTTGCCGTGTTAATATTTTATGAGATTTAATTTTAAGATGTTAGAATCATTAATAAATCCAGCTGCAACTGTAAGTAATTAGAATTGAATTATGTTTTGAGTTTGACACATAAACAAGAAATATATTTGTACTATTTGTTAAGAATTATAAAAATTACTAATCACTTAGAATATAGGATGTAAAATTCCATTATTTGTATAGTATTTAAAAACGTTAAATATAAGTATTTTCACGTTTCTATAGACCTCAATAATTTGCATTCTGCTATGTAACACCTATATAAGCTTGGTACATATTTTTTATTGTCAGAAAGGTGAAGTACTTTCTGAAAATAAAGGGAATACTATGTATGATTGTAAAACCTATTGTTAGAGAGAAATTAAAAACTACTGCTGAATTAGGTTCATTGGCTTCAACAAACTTTTTCTCCATTGCCAGACCAATTGATCATTAGCCATCATAACATAAGGATGGAATCATGAACCACTTGGTATTACCCTGGTGCTCCATTGGGGTGGGTTTACATTACACCTCGTATACATTCTACACACAACCCACGAATAGAGGCCATACATACACTCCAGATGCAACACTCCTCTACCTGGATTCGAACCTGGAACTTTTTCTATTCAGAAGCCTGCACACTGACCCACAGACCAATTGGTTGGCTTCTGCGAGATAAATTATTTCATTTTAGGTTAAGGTTTGTATACATATTGTTTTTTCTTCTGAAACTTTTAGTAGAGATAATTTATTATTATAATAGCACCTGGAGCTACCAACTTATAGTAGCCTGAACTTTTGGAAGCACCAATATTTTTATGTAGAAGCCCCAGACATGAAGGATAATTGTTAGAAATTTCCAGATAACATAAGTAGTAAAATGTATAAGCAAAATGAACTGTTCCAAGAACATTATGAGCTTATAGCACAAACTACTTGAACAAAATTACTATAGAGTTTAAAGATTTTAATTAATTTTTAGGTCAAAAAATAAAAATTGTAAAATTTGATAATGTAATGTGGAACTAATTACAATATCACTGCATTTCTTGTGAAAATAAGCATTTAGCCTTGGGTCTTGCATCTTCCTATGAATTTCTCAAATTAGTGTCAGTTTTAAGACATTTGCATTGTTAAATTGCACAATGATTTACTCATACGAGAAATAGTGGTCTATACTAAAATATGTAAGATTATCTTATCAAACAGTATAACTGTATTGATATTGGATGTTTTCATGGAAAATGCTTGTTTGAATACACTTATTGATATTTCTATAATGATCAGGTAAGAAGACTGGTGTCTCAAGTTTGAGTGGGAAGAAAAAGTTTAATGTTCAAAAATTTTAATCTTAATTTTGCTAAACCATTTGAAGGGGGAAAATATAAATATTTTCTTTTTGATAGAAAAAATTTATCAATGAAGTTCTTAAGTAAATTCTTTTCTTTTGTAACAAAAATTTAGTACTTTGTTTTTAAGAGGTAGGATACTTAATCCTTTCAGTGGGGCAAGGACACCAGTCTAATAGCCCTAAAAGGGTTAAACAAATGAAATTTATGTTTTGTGGTTTTTTATCTATTTAAATTAAAACTTTATGTAACGAAATTAATTTTGTCAACATAAACTATTCTCTAAGTATTAAAATTTTGCATTGCTGAAAAGCCAAATTTGCTTTTGCAAAATTTAGTACCTCTGTTTTTAAAATGGTGGAACACCATATCCCACTGCCCATCTGGTACTCTTTGACACCAGAATATCAAGTGAGAATATTTGGTATAGCTTGATATAAAGCTTTGTGGTGTCGCTTTTGTCTCCAAGGAAGTATTTCTTAGAAAAAAAACTCCGTTTTAGGCAAGTGGAAAATAATTTAAAAAGTGAATTTTTTGCAGCAAACTTCATCTTAACATTGCATTTATCGTTTAAAAAACCTGATTAAAATAATCCGATGACTTTGGGAAATCCAAATTCGACAAATGCATACAAAAATTAACGATTAGTAACTCCCTCATTCCTACAGTTGCCCATCACCAAAAAGATTAAACTTCAAATTTCGCGAAAGAAGCAGCCTGAAACTTTCTACAACAATAAATACAAAAGCCGTGGCAAAATCAAAAAAGATAATGATTTACAATAATTAATAAGAGATATTTAAATAAAAGCAAGGAAACGATACAACCTGATGCGACCGCACTCTGTGCCGTGTTTAAAATACAAACTGAAATTCTTCAAATTTACGAGAAACGGAAAATAATTTTTTTTTAAATGAACTGACAAATGAAATCAAAGGACAACAAAATGAAAACATAAAAGGACCGGAAATGAAAATTTTATCTTCGTGAGGTTGCCGTAATCGTAATAAAGCTGGACAGGAAAAAAAAGACCTCTTTGTCTTGTCCAGCTGCAGTGCCTGGAATAATTTGTACTGTAAATTCCTCCTTGACTGCGAATTCATATATAGTTGACTGAAGATTTAAGGATGCTGCTGACGAAAAATAGAGCCTAATATAGACAAATTGGTAGTACTCCAGGCTCGCTTTTCTCTTTAGTGATTAATCTTAACTACCAATAATTGTGAGCAATCTGGTATTTATATGAAATTTATTTTTTATTAGTTCAAGTTTCAATAAATAGCTATAAAATTTCAGTTTGAAGTTTTATTTCCAAACTAATTTTTTGAAATTCTAAAATAACACACAGCTACCTAAATATTTTGGTGAAATTCAAAAATCATAGGCACAGACTTGCAACTAGTTCAGATAGTTTTCCATAGATGCGCCGAAAAAAAATTGTATTTGAAAAGAGGGAGTGAGAGACAAAAAGTGTAGGAAAAGAAAAAAATATGTATGTTTTAAAATTATCTCTGAATTTATATGGATCGCACATATGTTCACTTAAAAGTTTATCTGATATATTTAAAAAATATTTTTCTGCTTGATGTTTAGGAAAACTCGTTTAATTTTATAATGCATTAGTTTTCACAGTTCAGTTGGAGGAACAGAGTAGTCTGGCATTAGTCTAATGGTGGGTTCAAATATGAAGAAAGTTTAAGTGAAAAGGGAGAACAAATTAATCTTACAGCAATGAAAAGTGTTTATCACCAAACTCTAGAAAAGGACGTTCTCAAACTGTTGTGTTGGAGGATCGTAAGGAGTGGTGACAGTGCTTTGCTCCGGCTTCTATGCCATAAGTCGGCGATCAGCCCTATATACTGGGGTTCCCAAACTTATCCAAGTCGTGGCACCCTTAAAAGAGAATTAGAATTTTTTAATTATACTTTAATTAATTAATACTTTAATAATTAGAAATACTTTATTTGTACTTAATTGAAAAACATAGGTGTAGGTGAAAATTTAAATAAAACAAATAAAATTTCCTTCAACATGCTCTTGGAGGTATATGTGTGCGTTTAGTGCGAGGTGTGAGCCTGCTGCTCACTGCAAAATTGTTCGAATCGTGAAATTAAAATACAGCTACTCGCATTTCTTTTGGAACATTAATTTTCGAACGATATTAGCTCCTTATAAAATAGCATCTGCTTCATGGGCACTTCGCGGCACCCCTAATCTTTCTACGTGGCACCGCAGGGTGCCGCGGCACACACTTTGGGAACCCTTGCTATATAGAGGTCTGAAGTGGTAAGATACGATTTAAAAAACAGGTAGGACTGTGCACGGCCTCGAGGGTTTTCGTAAATACGTCTCGTAAGCGCGTTGTATTTACTTGGGTGTGGTAAATGAAAGGCAAATTCAGTAGGTAATCAATTCAGTGTTTATCGAAAGGCGACGAGTTGGTTCTTACACGTAGACTACGCTCGATGTATTTCTGCTTGACTTTCCGACGAGTACATGCTGACAGCTTGAAATTTTTATAATTTTTCAACTGCGATCCAAAGTTTCACAACACTATTCGATTTCACTTCTAATGTCTAATCGACATATCTCGATGTTAGTTTTCGTTTGAGGCCTATTTCGACGTGGTAGCTGTTCGCAATCCCGAGTTTTATACTGATTTGAAGTTGGCGCGTAGAGGAAAGTTTGCCCTCACCACCCCTTATGCGTCCGCGAACTCGATGTCCATGTTTTCGTAACGCTCTACTTTTCGTACAGGACATCTTGTTCTGGTCTGATTTTAAATACGTATTCACACATGAAAACCCTGCAGTATTTGCAACAGTATTGTGAAGAATTTTACAGTAGTCCTTGAGGTTAGTTAGTCTCCAGTTCGCTTAGGACCGATTGCTGATGTCGCTATTCCTGGGGATACGGTGTAAATGCTTTTATAGTCATGTCCCATAAGAAAAGTCGCTTTAAATCTTATCCTTTGAGTTCTCATTTATGTTGACAGCCGACCAACCGGTATAGTGGTTAAGGTGTTAGCCTCTAGATCGGAAGGTTCCTGGTTCGAATCCGGGTCCGGGCATGGATGTTTGTAAACGTATGGTGTAGAGGCGGCTGGTGCACCTTAAATCTGTCGTGTCCGAAAGTCCTCACGTTGGGTTGGCGTGGAAGTTTGGAGAGTGGGGTGCCAGTTCAGGTGTTGCTTCGTCATTTGACCGTGGTTCAAAATTACGAGGTGTTGTCCTCGGATCTTTCCCTTAAGGGACTGATCCCGGACCGTCGTCAATAGCCCGTTGTGTTGCTCTAGTACGACGTTAACTAAAATTACCATTACCATTTACATTTATGTTGACAGGGCAAGGACATGACCCAAGTTCGACTGCCTTCTCCCGGTAGCCACACTATTCCAGCCTGTCTCAGTAATAAAGTGCATGTTTGTCCAACTTCTATGAACCCTGTTTTGCATCATACCTGGAGTCTTCTAATCTAGTATATAACCCTATCATAATGTTTACTTTTTGACCTGAAACCAACAGTTGGTCTTTAACAACAGCAATAAAAAATTTCGTCAGTTCTGATCCGACTGTGTATGCATAGGAATACCGTTTGATCCCTCCCTCATAATTGTAAAATAATGTTGTTGAATTGCTACATCTCACTCCGTTCATTTTAAAAATTAAGGTAAAATGTTATGGTCTCTTGGTGAGTCTTCCTTTCCTCTTTAGTCGTTCAAACTTAGGATGCGATGTCGATGTTTAAAAAACATCAATGCATTTACCATCGATGTATTGGAGCCGATGTTTATACTTGTCGATGTTTTATTTTTAAATGAAAAAGTACCATTATAAAAATTAAAAAAATAACCAAGTAGCATTACTTTCATAATCAGTAAATTGAACATACTTTTAGACCAAAGTGGCCAAGGGTGTAGCGTCTGAAAAGTAGGGATGCGACATCGATGTATTTACCATCGATTTATTGGAGCCGATGTTTGTTTAACATCGATGTCTACGCTGTCGATGTTTTATTTTGAATGAAAAAAGCACCATAGTAAGAATTAAGAAAAATAACCGTGTAACTAAGTATTTGTCAGTGATGGCGGCATCTGCCCCATCATAAAAAGTTTTTCCTTAATTTGATGGGATAGTGAATGAAAAAAGAAGTCGGCTTAAGTGGGAGAAAGTTAACAAACTTCTTTTTTTACCAACTGTAAATATCAAATATTGGGGCGTATAATGATTCTAGGCCCCAATATTTTTTATTGACAGTAAATAAAAATAAAAATTTTTTTTCCCCTATAGGGGAGGGGGGGGGGATTGATAAATAATTAATAATAACTGATAATAGTTATTGTTATAAAAACATCGATGGTTTTGGGGCGATGTATTATCAACATCGATGTTTTAATTTTGAACATTGATGGTTTTGGGGCGATTTATTATCAACATCGATGTTTTAATTTTGAACATCGATATTTTGCTCTCGATGTCGCATTCCTAGTTCAAACTCATCTTTGACAGGCCGACCAACCGGTTTTGTGGTTAGGTGTTAGCCTCTAGATCGGAAGGTTTCTGGTTCGAATCCGGGTCCGGGCATGGATGTTTGTAAGCGTATGGTGCACCTTAAATCGGTTGTGTCCGAAATAGGGATGCGACATCGACAGCAAAACATCGATGTTTTTAAAATTCAGTGTATTTAAACTTTTACCCCATTTCTTAAAACTGGTTTAGTAACTAGTGACGCTACATCGACAGCAAAACATCGATGTTTTGAAACTTTGATGTTCAAAATTAAAACATCGATGTTTATAATACATCGCCCCAAACTATCGATGTTTTTAAAATTCAGTGTTAAACGTTTTCCCCCATTTCTTAAAATTGGTTTAGCAACTAGTGATGCGACATCGGCTCCAATACATCGATGTCTTTTTCTAAACATCAATGTTTTGAAAACATCGACATCGATGTCGCATCCTAACTTTACAGACCCTTCACCCTGGGCCACTTTGGTCTTAAAAAAAAATGTTCAATTTGCTGATTATGAAAATTATGCTACTTGGTTATTTTTAAATTTTTTATAACGGTACTTTTGTCATATAAATATAAAACACCGACAGTGTAAAAACATCGACAAGTATAAACATCGATGTTACAAAAACATCGACTCCAATACATCGATGTTTTTTTTAAAAACATCGATGTTTTGAAGACATCGATGTCGCATCCCTAGTCCGAAAGTCCTCACGTTGGGTTGGTATGGAAGTTTGGAGAGTGGGGTGCCAGCTCAGGTGTTGCCTTGTCATCTGACCGTGGTTCAAAATTACGAGGTGTTCTCCTCGGATCTTTCCCTTAAGGGACTGATCCCGGACCATCGTCAATAGCCCGTTGTGTGCCTCTAGTACAACGTTAACTAAAATTACCAATTACCATCTTTGACAGTGCTCTTTGCGCAGTCGTTTCTAGAGCTGTAGGCGGTACAGATTCGATTCCTGACAGGGGCATTCCTCCCTGTGTGTATTTCTTTCTTCTGTGTCAGTAAAACGTCCATTGTGTGTGTCTATTACTTGATATTGTATGTCTTGTGTCTGGTGCAGTATGGCCAAATATAGCTCTTGCTCCATTAAACTCCCAAACCGACCAATCCAGAGCTAAAGGTAAACTTTCAACTTCCTTTTTGTGTTTTCGTTGCCGATCACATTGCTATAAAAAGTGGATGTTACTATTTGAAATTTGTGAACTGTATCCGTAACCGTGATAACGCTCCAGCAAGAATACTTGAAATCAAGTTTCTGTTTCGTTGAAAACTGCGTTCGCTAGGAGCTCGTTTATAGAAGTTACTTCATGACCACCCTGTATATACAAATCGGGGACCCCACAACAATTCATCCCAATTGGTGCCACTGATGAGAGCTGGCAATGTGAATAAAATAGATTATCTCCCCGCTCCTGCGATGGTTTCTCGCCAGTTTCTTTTTTTTTTCTGCGTGCTTTTAACCTGTCTGTTGACGAAAGCATTTACTGCAATACTTCACTCAGTCTTACTGCTTATTCGAATTGACATAGTGGTTTAATTACAGACCTCTGACTTTTTAAACCGGTTAAATGTAAACCGTCATATAATTCTCTTTTGAAAGCTTGAAACAAATTTTTATGGAACACTACTAAATTCTTAAGCCTAATGCTTTACGGAAATACGTCCCCAGTTTGATAATGCTTGTTCAGAATTCGTTTCTTAAAGTTTTTTTTACCCTACTATTTATTCAATAAATAAGCATCTTGGAAACTGTATTTTTGAAAACATAATGCGTCAAATCATTCTTATAGAAAACTAGCCACTGCGTGGCCAGCATGGCGTTGCCCGTGGCAGTTCTTTTCGTGGGGTCAGGTGTGACCATTGCTCGCTAACCCCCGATGATTGCTTCGCAAACCAAATGGGAATTCGCACCCTATTGGATAACAGCCATCACGGCGTTGCCCGTGGTGACATGTGATTGTCAAATGCGGCCAAATGCGAATTGCGAAGAAATCCCATCGGCGTGACGTCACAATCTCTTGCGAAAATATAAATATTTGTTTGAAGAATTATTTATTAAAATAAAATCAAATGTATAAGGTATCTATCTGCTGTAAAAATTTCCGCTGATATCAAATCCGCTGAAATTTTCAATATATCTTTAACGATCCCGATATTACATAAAAGAACTAAACAATGCCAGTCAAAAAAAATTGTTTTGCTTTCCTTGGCTGGATTTGTTTGAGCGCAGGAAATGCAATCTGATTTCTCGAACACGATCAAGGTCAAATTCGTATGGGGAAAAAATACAAAAGTTTCTATTTAAAAATTATTATATTTAAAGAAAATCATATTTTTAGGTTTCGATCTAATGTGAAATTTTTCGCAGATTTTAAATCCATTGTGAAATTTTTGCTCTATCTTTAACGATCTAGGAGATAGAAAAAAAGAACTACATACCTCCAGTTAAAACTTTTTATTTGTTTTGTTCTTTGGCTGAAAGCGTTCAAACGGAAACACGGAAAAAAATTAATTTAGAATCTGCCATCTCTTTATGGTGTTGCCATTCTAAAGAAAACACTAATAATTGAATTCCATTAAATTCATTTTGAAATGTTCTAGATTGAATTTTAAAATTCGACGCGACCCTAAAATTGCAAAAAATTTGGATTACCATCACTGTAAGTACCATAGATTCGTCAGGACTTTGATCACAGAAAGCAGACAAACACTTCCTTTTATAATAGAGATGGATGGGTTTACTTGCACAGCAGCAGTGAGTTAGTTTCACATGAAACCCATATTAAATTCAACATGTAAATGTAAAAAGGAAATTATTCCCGTCAGGTTTTGATAAGTGTTTTGTGATATGATAGAAATAACTATCCTAATTTTTTTTTTTTTTTTTTTGTAAATAAACTACATCCAATTTCCCTTTGCTTATCGCTTAGTGGTTAAGGTGTTAGCCTCTAGATAGGAAGGTTCCTGGTTCGAATCCGGGTCCGGGCATGGATGTTAGTAAGCGTATGGTGTAGAGGCGGCTGATGCACCTTAAATCTGTCGTGTCCGAAAGTCCTCACGTTGGGTTGGTGTGGAAGTTTGGAGAGTGGAATGCCAGCTCAATTGTTGCTTCGTCATCTGACCGTGGTTCATAATTACGAGGTGTTGCCCTCGGATCTTTCTCATAAGGTATTGAACCCAGACGGACGTCAATAGCCCGCTGTGTTGCTCTAGTACGACGTTAATTACAAATTACCTTTGCTTATTTTATATTCAGCTCAGGTTTGACCTCGTCTTCTGACTGGTTCAAGATTTCGAGGCCGTCGCCAATACATCGTTGTATTGCTCTAGATCGGCGTTAATTCAACTATCTTCCTTATTTTATACTTCGAAAATTACAGAACTGTTAAAAGTTGCCATCTCCGTCATTTGAAATTACCGAAGGAAAGCGACTAACAAATTTGAAGAAATGTCACTGTCTCAGAGCGTAAGGCTTAGGTAACCGATAAAAGGGAACTTTGGGGAACTTGAAGTTATTTTTTGTCGTAATTTCAATTCGGCCGCTGAGGCCGCGGTAGCTCGGTTGGTAGAGTAACGCATTACCAGCCGGAGGGTTAGGAATTCAAATCCTACCAAAGACCGTCGTGTACAAAGGGGGCTGGCGCACGTTAATTTTCCGTGGCCTTAAATGTCCTCACGTTAGTGTGGTGTGGATGTTTGGAAAGTGGGGTGCCAGCTCAGGGGATACCTCTCATCTGACCGTGGTTCAAATTTACGTGGTGTTGTTCACGTTTCTTTCCCTTTGGGGTTTGTTCCCGGACCGTCACCAATAGCCCGTTGTGTTGCCCCAGTGCGACGGTTATTAAAATAGCTACCTACGCTGTGTTCTTAATTGTTATAAAACAATTTCGAACTTCGGCCCTGGTTCTGATTTTTGATATATCATTCAATACACTAGTCACACACGGTCATTGCAGCATTGATAAAATGGATGCAATTCCTTATCTCTACTATTATAAAAGGAAGTGTTTGTTATGTGCACGTTCCTGACGAATCTATGTCACTTACATTAATGGGATTCGGCACATTGGTAGTCCGAATTTTTTGCAATTTATGTACGAAGCCCGAATTTTAACATTCAATCCAGAACATTTTAAAATTAATTTAATGACATTTAAATTGTTATTGTTTTCCTTTGAATGGCAACACCATAAAGATATGACAGATTCTAACTTTATTTTTTCCGTGTTTCCGTTTGAATGCTTTCAGCTGAAGAACAACAAATAAAAAGTTTTAACTTGAGTGTTGTAGTTATTTTTTCTATCTCCTAGACCGTTAAAGATAGAGTAAAAATTTCGACGGATTTGAAATCTGCGGAAAATTTCACATTATAGATTGATACTAAAAGAATTATTTTGAAAGAATTAATTTTCTTTGAATAAATAATTTTTATATTGTAACTTTTATACTTTTTGCAATACGAACGCCGCTGCTAAGATGGTAATGGTAATTTTAGTTAACGTCGACAACGGGCTATTGACGACGGTCCGGGATCAGTCCCTTAAGGGAAAGATCCGAGAACAACACCTCGTAATTTTGAACCACGGTCAGATGACGAAGCAACACCTGAGCTGGCACCCCAACCCAACGTCAGGACTTTCGACCACGACAGATTTAAGGTGCACCAGTCGCCTATACACCATACGCTTACAAACATCCATTCCTGGACCCGGATTCGAACCAGGAACCTTCCGATACAGAGGCTAACACCTTAACCACTATACCGATTGGTCGGCCCGCTGTTAAGAATGACCTTCGTTTGATTCGAGAAATCATATTGCATTTCCTGCGCTCAACTCAGTCTTCCTGCGCTCAAACGATTCCACAGCGAAAGAAAGCAAAACAAATGAAAAATATTTCGACTGGCATTGTTTAGTTTTTTTTTGTAAAATCGGGATCATTGAATATAGATTGAAAATTTCAGCGGATTTGAAATCTGCGGAAAATTTTACACCAGATAGATACCTTATACATTTGATTTTCTTTTAATAAATAAGTTTTCAGTTAAATATTTTTATTTTAACAAGAGATTGTGACGTCACGCCAATTTGATCTCTTCACAATTCGAATTTGGTCGCATTTGACAATGAGCCAACACCACGGGCATGGCTGTTATCTAATAGACTACGATTTCCCATTTGGTTTGCTAGCCACGCACTGGCTAGTTCCGATATAAAACGTTTGTTGACACTTTTGTACTTTGTGCAGTAGCGCTTTATAATTGGAAGTTTGATTCGGTTTGTCACTCTTCAGCGGCAATTTTCACCATCTGTGCCGCAAGTGCGGCTGGCGAAGTGGTTTAAATTTTGTAAAATTTATTTCATTTCAACGGTTTATAGTTTACAGTTCACAAATAATTTCATGTAGTATCTGTCTTTTTAATATCCGTACAAATAGTTTTGAGTGTTACTTTTTACTAGAAAGTATCATGGATTGTTTCGACAGTTTTTAAAGAGCCACTTTTAGCTAAAAGGGTCAAGTATTATTTTTTGTAAATCAAGCAAAATTGTATCTTTTTGTTAGATCAGGAAAAAATCTTTTTTGGTATACTTGATGTGGTATACCTCATGCATATGTCGGATACGAAGATTAAAGAAAAATATGCGATTAAAATTTTTTTTTTTTGATTTCATGAAATGTTTCAAAGAAAATTGAGAGAAAAAACGAAAATAAAAAAGGAATTTTTAGTAATGATTTTAAAACTGGTCATTCGACTCGCTTGGTAAATTTAGTATTCAATTTCCAATAGAGTTCACATTTCCTATCCGGCTCTTGCGCTGTAAACCTATACCCACATCCAAACTCGGGCATCGCATATTCATCACTTACGAACGTTGTATACTTGCGAAATTCGTGGAGGTTTTCCGTGTAAAAGAAATTCAAGCTTTTGTGGGTTATCCTCGGAATTTAAAATGCACGTTTAAACAAAACACGAAAAAGTTCATATGCAAATATCCTGAGGAACCCGTCATGGCGTTCGTCATGATCTATTTTAGACGGTTCACGTTTTCCCCAGTTCTTTAGAGGCTGAGTTTACCGGAATTATGTCACAAAGCAGGGAGAACGTTTCGAAATGCTTAAAATTTATGCTCTACACGATAGTTTAACAAAGTGGGCGCTGAAAAAATCTCAAGAGGGGCAATGTTGAAGTCTGAGGAAATAGGGGAGTGTGGGGAAATGCTGAGCAAAGAGGAAATAGGTGTTAAGGGGGTCCGGGACACAAAAATCGTCACATTTTCGAATTTTTTTTTTTATTATTTTAAGAAATTCTCTGTATTTTTTTTGCTTAAAATGACGTCTGAATCATGTTTCTATCTTAATTAGAACTAGAGATATAACAATTTTTGTGGTGCGTTGTTTTAAAAATTTAACTCTCTTGACAGTTGTTGTCATGGCAACAACATCTGTCCTTAAAACTTTTAATGCGTTTTTCTCCATGATACATTTTGTCAAGATTTCCTGTATTCAAATTGCTATAACTCGAAAACCGATAAAGTTTAAAGGTTGAAATTTGGAATATATCTTTTTCAAACATTATACTTTAATTTTGATTCAGCAAATTTGAAACAAATATTTACTTTTAAAAATATGACTTTTTTTTAAAAAAAGTACCTTAAATTTTTCAAAAATTTTCATTCAAATATTTTTTATTAAATTTATATTTTTTAAATTGCTGAATCAAAATTAAAGTTAATAAATTTGTGAATAATTTACTGCAAGAATTTTGAAAATTGATCAAGAATATTTTGAACCTTAGCAATTTAAAATGACCCCTCTTTTTTTCAAAAAATTTTAGTTTAAAATTTTTAAAGAACTTTTGGAAAAATTTTGTGTTGTAATTTCGCTTATTAGTTAGATGGGTAATCAGTACAAAAAAATTATAATTTCTAAATTAATAAATAAAAATTTTTTTTCAATGTGTCCCGGACCCCCTTAAGGACGAAGAATGGGCAGTAAAAACATTTGTCGCCGAAAAATGTTTTAAGCAAATAGACACTTGACCATTGAGACACTCATTACAGTGCTTCCTTGCCTTTGATTCTTTTAACTAAAGAGGAACCGACTACAAATAGTTAACTGGTGAGTTAAGGATGCTGCTGATGAAAATGGAGCACTTAGACATATTAATAGCACAACACCAGGCCCATTCTTTTCACTTGTGATTTTTAACTGTACTAATTTAATTGATAGTAATTACTAATAGTAATCACTCTGGTGTGGTTAATGTGCAATTTTTTTTATTGTCATTTCATTTAAATAAATAGCTTTATAGTTTTATTTCCAATCTGCATTTTGAAAATGTAAAATTACACACACAGCTACATAAATATTTTGGTGAAATTAAAAAATTATCGGCCCAACTAAATTTGCAATTTATTATTAGTTAAGATTGTTTTCCACAAAGGGTGCGAAAAAAGTGTTTTTGAATAGGGGCATTGAGCCTAAAAATTAGGGAACTTCTGTAAGCAGCACGAAAAAATTCCAGCTTCGCTTTCCTAATTTCCGACTGAACCATTAACTTAAAACCAGAATTCGTACTGACGGCAGGCGCTTTGTTTACGTTTCTAACTATAGTTTGATAAATAGACTCGTCCAAAACCACGCGACTCGAATGCCAATTTGTAGCCGGACTGCGGTGACAATTTTTGAAAAGGTGTGAAAACTCGACTGGGAAAGGCTACTTTATGTAAAAGCATGAATGACGATTGCCGTGGATGGTATTCCCTGCCAACTCGTTACCACTATCCGACACTGAACGATGCACTTGGAACCAGAATCCATGCCTAAAACGCGAATTGTGGAAGTGCTTTGTTTACTGGTTTCAACACGTCACCCGATTTGAAGAATAGACTCGTTCAAAACCATGCGACTCGACTGCCAACTCGTCGTAGCCTGATTAGTGGGGCTCCGACGAGAAGGCAGTCAACCTTTGGTCATACAATTTTTGAAAAGGTGTGAAAGCTCATTAGGATAAGACCATACGTTAAAGCATGAATGACGATAGCCGTGGATTATTCATCCCCACCAACTCGCTATCCCAAGCCTTGTTAACGTTTCAACTTATCTCATAATTTAAGGCATCACAGCACCCTTTTTCGAAAAACATTTTTGAGACAGTTAAAGTGCAAATAGCTATTTTTGTTGTAAAGTATATATATAAACATATTTCAAAAAATTAAGTCAGTTAGTTTAACCGTATTTTAAAATTTTAAAAATAACTCACATTTTTAAAGTTTTTTAAACTTTTATAAAATAGTCAATTTTTATTATTCTTTACTATTTGTGGTTTTTTTTTATAATTGTTGGATAGTTAGAGAGAGAGAGAGAGAGAGAGAGAGAATTAAATGCTAGCTAGTATTTATAAAATATTTTTCTTTGTTTGACTTCAACAAGGATTTTTGTAGCAGAACACTGGAAAAACATTTTTTTAAAATATAACTATAGTATTACGACACAAAATACTAGCTAACATAAGACTTATAACAAAACTTTCTAATGCCTTGTAGAACTCTAATCTTTTAATGTTATTTTTCAACTTCTTACGTATATACTTAAACAAAATTTTAATTCAAAATGATCACAATAAGTTTTTCTTTTATCCAAAATATTGTTGTATTTCATATAATTGAAAATAAGGTTAATGCGACAAAAAACAGGCAATTTAGCTGATTATATTAAACATTTTCAAAAACGTTTTAAAACAGAATGCAATTATTCAAAATAATAATTATTAAGTTTGAAATGACCGGCTTTATATACAACACCTTCAAAAAAAAAATTTCATATTTAAGTTTACGCAGTTTTGCAAGTTTGATTTTTCGCTGTGAAATGTTATATTTTACAGACATTGTTTTGTTTCGAAAATAGGTTCTCCTATAGTCAGTTAACAAAGCCAAGTGTTTTGATGTCAAACTAAATTGGGGGATGAAAGGTCTGAAGTGTTTTCAACGTGTCACTGTTATATTCGGACACTAACCCGTCACGAAACCTGTCAAATTTTAACCTGACATTGCTCAGAAAACTTTAATAACACAAAAATAAATTGAGTTTAGGTCTAAAATTTTGAGCATAGCTTTCTAACTGTTATGGGCCATAGAAAAAAATTTGTAAAAAAAAATCGATATTTTGGTCATTTTTAGGGTACTGTGTAGCCTTAAGAAATAGACTCATTCTAAGCCATGTGACTACTGCCAACTCGTCCTAGCGGGCTATAATAATTTACTGCTGCTATATGATGAATCCACCTTAGAAAAGCATCCATTAGTATGTCCCTGTCATGGTTAATCGAACATTAAATTTAACCAATTTAATTCTATAAACCTTAGTTCAGCTAGTTAGCAACTGTGAGCAAAAAATGCCGATTGGCAAATACCGGTTGGCGAGCAGATGGCGGAGCCCCTAGTTTATATTAAAAAATGCTTGACATTTTATATTTGAATTCATAATTATATATCTTATTTTGTGTACACACTGAAACGATTTTACTCTTAGCGCTGTCTGTCATATGGTCCCTTCGGGATTGATCCCAGACCGTCGCCAGTAGCCCGTTATGTTGATTTAGTGCGACGTTGATTCAACTACCTACCTTAGCACTATCTAGTGACACTGAGTAAAAAGAAAATTCTCCATGATCTATCAGATAAAGCAGCTGCCAAAGCAGAAACTAAAAATACGGAGCTCTATGTATCTTTAAGTACTTTATCTTTAAATACTTTTTTTAAGTCTCGTATTGTAGGATTTAGAATCTTAACGGTGTATGGAATCTCAACCTGCTTCTTTAAAGATGTAAAAATAAATTTGGAATTAAGTTTTTAACAAAATATATTAAATGACTGAAGCAAATAATATTTTAAAGTAAATTTGAAAAATAAATGTTTATTTTGTTTTCAATATATGTTAATGGAAAATTTGTGAGATTCCATTTTAGTCTTGGATGGATAAGTAATCTAGCTAAAAAACCTAGTCTTATACTTCCTTTGTTGTTTTTCTAAGACATGCTCATTATAAATTCTATTGAAATTATTAAGGATTGAATTGAGAGACATATTAATACGTTAATCAAATTGGTAGCAAAAAATTATTTAAAAAAAATTCATAACAGCCATTAATAAAGATTTAAAACTTATAAAATATTGTCAATGGCCATTTCGGAAGAGCAAAGCGTTCAACATCATCAGGACAGAAGATGGACAAACCGACTGCTCCTCCGTAATAATCTTTTCTAAGGTTTTAATGATTATAAGTCGTTGGAGTTATGATGTTTTTCATTCTTTACTTTTGATTGTTGAATTATTAATGCGAAACCTGGAATTCTCCATTTATTTATAACTTTTATCATTGATTAATAGTTACATTTCAATAAGTAAATATTCGAATCTCAGCCTGTTAATATTAAAGTCAAATCCACAGGGCTGACAGAAAATACTTGTTACAAGAGTTTGATTCTAATATGTTTTATTTACAATTCTAAATGTACAGTTAAATTATTTCTTGAGTGTTATTTCCTTGCGATAGTCTTCCCAAATATGAAGTTAGGGAAATTGAAAAACAATCAGGTCATTGTACTTAGTGTTAAGCAAACGCCTCAGTTTATTTATTTGTCAAGTAATTGTGAATTTAGATTAGCAGACGTACTGAAAGACAGTCTTGTGGAGTAAATTCTACATTCAATGGAATGAAAGTTAAAGCACATCAACTAGATTAAAATACATTTTTTATGTTTCAGATTCTCACAACTTCTTTTCTAATTCTCCAGTGTGACGTTAATTAAAAATTCCATACCAATACCTTTTCTAATTTATGTATTTTTTTTTAACATCCTTTTGTGTCTTACTGCATCATTTCAACTATTTTTTAAGTCAATACATTTTATGTTTACTTTTTTCGTAGTTTAGTTAAAAGTTTCTATTTTGTTTTCAAGTTATTTATTTATGTCTTATCACCCTTTTAATGTTGGTCTGGTTGCTATTCTTTTTTTTTTTAATCAAATCTCGTTGAATTTTATTACCTTGCGTTTGGCGAAGCGTATTCATTTTGGATCTTCCTAAACTTTCTTTGAACCCAAATCAACCTTTTCTAATAACTTGAGGCAAGATGTCTAATGACTTAACTTCGAAGATACCAATAGCAATTTGTTCAACTTTTCAACTTGTGTATTAATAAAGATTATTGTAGGTACACGTTTTTATGTTTCACTGAAAAAGCATTCACCCTTCCCCCATTTAAAGCAAAATGTTAAATTGAAACTCCATTTACCCTGAAAAAATTCAAGTGGATTTTGTACTTGTTATCAATTTTGAAACAGTATTGATCCAACTCATTTGGTCTTCAAAGCTGAAGATAGTCCGGAGAAAGAACAATCGTTAACTGATGTGATGGGAAACTGCTTTATTCTTTAGATCTCGTGAGGTGTGGTGGGCCATACCTAGTTATTGATTTGTTGTGGCCATACTCGTGCAGCAGCTCTCAAAACGTTCGAGTGTAATGATTTACTGCTTGAATATTAATGTTGAATCGTACGTTGAACTGCATATTGATCGTGACTTGTTTTTGTGCTTTCTTTGATGTATCATGATGGATAGAAAGCCGCTTTCCCGTCCTTTCGGATGTTTTTAACATTGACAGCTGTAGCAAATGAGATAACATTGACAGCTGCAGCAAACTGCTGCAGGTGTCTTTATTCTTAATGACCCGCTTTTCCGTTGAATTAGACGTTCTTAAACTACATTTTTAATTGTGCACAGGGTTCGTATACCCGGAAATGAATTGTACTTTTGTAGAGCCCCGGAAAACGTGAATTTACTAGATTTCGGAAAACTGAAGTATTGTGGACTTACAAGTGAAACGCGTTTTGTTAAAATTTTCAAGATAAGAGTTTAAATTTTCTAGACCAGAATGTAGTGATCTTTAGACTGCTTTTTTTCTTCTTTGCATGAAAATTAGATTTCGTCTGGAACACTTAATGAGTAAAATTTTCCCCTTTCTTTTTCTTGTAACTACAGTGGATCACAAAAGTATTCGTCTATCTCACGTCTCTTATTATGAATTTTACAAGAATATAATTAAAATTACTATTTAACATTTTATCACTGAAAAGCTCTATCTTTATATTTAAACATCGTGTCAAAATAATGGAATAATTCTTGCATGTTTTACTAAAAATATTTAAAATGTAACGTAACCCATGATATCAGACACTGAAAGGTATTCGGCCAACTGCCATAAAAAGTACAAATGTTTAGCAAAATTATAAAAATCAATATTTAAGATTTTTTATTTTTTTTACACCTTAGATTTTTTTTTTTTTTTTTTTGGGGGGGGGCCTAAATATCTTTGTTTGCATTAGGTATTGGTTAAACTGGAGCCAATTTCGTTCTATTCTGCTTGAAGATAGATTTTCAATAGATTTCACTTTTTTGCGACATGAAAATTAGATTTATTCGTTAAGACCACAACAGGATACACGTGTTTAAAAATGCTTGTTTTAAAGTCATTTTGATCTTTTATATACCAACCAGACCTTTATATACAAAGAACATCTGTTTTGGACATGGTCAGGGTCACTTCTTGTTACGGAAGGTAGAACGACCATTTACTTCAGTGCAGACTAAAGTAGAGTGAACTAGAAAAGTAAGAAGTAGGGAAGAAAGGTGCCGTCGATCAAAGGGGAACGAGATAGAGAAGGAACAATGTTGGAACAAGGTTGTGGGTGAGCACTAATGAAGTCATCGTCGGAGTCATTGTTTGAAGGAAGAGCAGCGTCTTGATGTAGGTACCAAGGGTGCATGTAGGTGAGGAGTTGCGGCACGGGAGAGAATTTTGTGTGACGTGAGCTAAAACAGGGTACAAGAGGCAAAAAGACTATTTAAGTGTGTTGAGATTAGAAGCTGGGCAGGACCATTCCTGAGTGATGTGCTGGGCGTGCTTTTGCACGTAATCGGAACAAATAAGGGGCCGCCGAAGGGACGTCAACTTTAAATAAACAGCCCTCCAATAAATTGTAACCACTGCAATTATCTACAGTTGCTAGAACTACTGCAATTCCAATATAATATTCAACCAAGTAATCCGAATAAAAAGTTATACAGGGGGACATCCAAATTAATTTTAGAATTGACATCTACACTAAGGGGTCCGGTAAATCGGTTGGTAAAATAGCGGATTAGCAGCTTTTGCGAGTTCGAAACTCGATCCAGCTAAAGAACGTAGTGTTCGTGGGAGCTGGTGCATGTTAAATCTGTCGTGGTCTTAGATGTCTCCTCACGGTGGCGTGGTGTGGATGTTTGGAGGTGGGGTGCCAGCTCATGTGTTGACCTCGTCGTCTTACCGTGATTCAAAATAACAAGGTGTTGTTCCCTAGAAGTGTCCTGTGTTCGAGCTAATTTTTTTGGATCCTCATGCCTTGCATATGGACTTTCTATTTCTCCTATATACTCCAATATCAATCAGGATCGCGAAATTTAAATTATTCGTTTATTATTCCCGCTAAATACATTATGATTGACTGTATAGATTTAGAAGTACTCGTCCATAATATCGAAAAATTGTTAAGTAATCGACAGCAAGTGTAGCATACACTAATCGATATCCGAATATCTATTTCCGGATTGTAAACAGGAGGTAATAAAACTAAGTTTGTTCAATATTTACAGTGATTCAAGAAACAAATTGATGTGCCAAAACGTAATAAGATCTTAAAATGTGTTTTAGATATTCCAGAAATCCATCTCAGTAACAGTAAAACTTGTATCTATATTTGAATATTTTTATTGATTTGAAGGTTTTTGCGCTGCCATAATTACCTACCTAGCAGAAACATTTCAGTGATGCTGCACCTGGATTTTTTTTAACTGGAAAATTTAATCTGGTAATGAATAGATTAAATTGCAATACCTCCTGTAAAACTTAAAAATACTGCTTGAGAAATCCTGGAATTTATTTTTCCAGAAAGTGTAGAACTGTATGTAGAACTTAAATAAAAACTCTGATCCTAATCTTACGCTTGGCTTGGCACATCTAGTCTAACCCAAAAATTTCTGGAAATGCGTTTGATAAAGGCTTTTTACGAAGGAAATAAAGTTTTTGAGGAGATGGGGTGTTTTTAATCGAAAGCCTGAGGAACAGTCCCGACTAAAGCAAATTTAATTCCGAAGACTAAAACTGGTAACAATACAGTTAAAATGCCCTTTGCTTTCATTTATAACCGGTGGGAGACATCAAGCTGTATAAATGAATTAGTGTAGTGGAAAAAGAAGTGTATAATCTGTAAACAATTCCCGAAAATAAGTGAAAGTACTACCAAAATTATTTGGGAATTAAAAAGGTATGAAAAATATATGCTGTTGCTAATTCATGAGAAGATCGGTTTCGTAAATCACAGGTAAAATAGTGGTAGTCTGACAACAGTCGAAAAATCATCAAGAGTAAAGTTCATTTGACAAAACATTTTAAATTTACCTGAAGAAAGAAGACTAGCCCATCCCGGAGATTCTTTGAATACGTGTTTGAATGAGGTTGAGGAAATAAAAGGTTCTTGAGGATAAAGGACTGCCTGTTCTCACCAAAGGCAAGGATTCATTCAGAAAAGAGGTTTGGGAATTAAAAAGCTTTGAAAAATTCACGCTGAAGCTAGTTGTATGAAGAAATCAGTTTCGTAAATCACACAAGTAGAACAAATCATCGAACACAATGTTTTAATGGGTTTTTTTTTTCGGTATTTATGATACCTGGAGACTGGGCTCCCTAAAATTTTTATGAAAACAATGTTTAGTTGAGGTGTTTTTCGAGAATATAAAATGAAAAAGCATTCAATATTCAGTTGAGAAAAGTTGGGGAAGTTTAATATTTCCACAGAAACTTCAGGAACGGCCCCAACTAGAGCAAATTCAATTCTGGAGAATAAAATGCGTTGATATACAGTTAAAATGCCCTTTGTTTTCGTCTATCAACCAGTGGGAAACATCAAACTCTTTAGAAATAAAATGAGTGAAATGGAAAGATACCTCAATAATCTGAAATACCATAAGGATTCTTGAATTAAAAAGCTTTGAAAAACATGTTGAAGCTAATTCCATGAGAAAATTGGTTTAGTAAATCACAAGGTAAAATATACGTCAGTAGTCTGAAAAGTCGAAAAAATCATCAAACGTAATGCTTATTTAACAACTAGCCACTGCGTGGCCAGCACGGCGCTGCACGTGACAGTTCTTTTCGTGGGGTCAGGTGTAACCACTGCCCGCCAACCCCCGGTGATTGCTACCAATTGAGAAGAGATCCAATCGGCGTGACGTCACACTCTCCTGCGAAAATATAAATATTTAGTTGAAAATTATTTATTAAAAGAAAATGAAACGTATAAGGTATCTATGCCTGGTGTAAAATTTTCCGCAGGTTTCAAATCCGTTGAAATTTTCAATATATCTTTAACGATCCTGATTTTACAAAAAAAGAACTAAACGATGCCAGTAAAAAAAAATTTGTTTTGCTTTCCTTGGCTGGTATTTTTTCAGTGCAGGAAATGGAATCTGTGATTTCTCGAACACGATCGAGTTCAAATTTGTACGGGAAAAAATATGAACGTTGCACTTTAAAAATTATTTAAAGAAAATCGCATTTTTAGGTATCGATCTAATGTGAAATTTTTACTCTCTCTTTAACGATCTAGTAGACAGAAAATGGACGACATAACTCCAGTTAAAACTTTTTATTTCTTTTGTTCGACTAAAAGCGTTCAAACGGAAACACGGAAGAAATAAAAATTTTGAATCTGCCATATCCTTATTGTGTTGCCATTCAAAGGAAAACAATTATAGTTAAATTCCATTAAATTCATTTTTAAATGTTCTAGATTGAATTTTAAAATAAATGCTTCGCACAAAAATTGCAAAAAAGTCGGACTACCTGTGCGCCAAATCCCATTATTGTGCCAGAGATTCGTCAGGACACTGTACACATAAACATACAAGTAAACACTTCCTAGATACGACATTTATTACATGCTTGATAAAGGCGTTCATCTAGCAAACAAAATGTTTTTTTGCTTCTTGGTTCTCTGTCTTCTCTCTTACTAAGGACAAGGATTAATTCAGGGAGAAGCAAGCCCACCGAGCTTGAATTTTTCCCTTAATGATTTTAAAATTGAACTATATATATGAAAAATATATGCTGAAGCTAGCTATGAGGTAATTGGTTTCGTAAGTCACAGGTAAAAAATCGTTATACACAATGCCTTACGAAGATTGGGCCATCCCCGAAATTTTCTAAATATGTGATTTGATGAAGGCTTTCTTTAATAAAATAAAACATTTTTGAGGAGATGGGGCAGTTTAATGATGTCTGCACAAAAACCTGAGGAACTGCCTTGACTACAGTATATTTAATTCTGAAGAATAAAACTGTGTGGCGGCAATTAAAATGCCCTCTGCTTTCGTCTTTTAACAGGTGGGAAAGAAGCTCTTCAGAAATGAGTGAGATGGAAAGGTATTTTTCCGCTGTGTGAAGCCATTCGTTTCCGTGCCCTTATCCCAGTAACTCACTAACCCAGACAACATAGAAAAAGATCGCCCATTAATAAGTCGCTGAAAGATACGCTACACCTGTTCCGGAAAAAAAAATGCCTTGTATTACGACACAGAGGGTGATTTGTACACCAAAATCTTCTCGTCTGAGCTCCAAAACGTGACAAAATTTGGCATCACTCTACCTATAGTGAGATATTAGGAACTGGACGGCATCCAACGTTCCAAGGGATTAAAATTAACTTTTGGGATGGGAAGGTACTATCGTAAGGTTTCAATTTATCTCCCCATCAGTTGTGCACTGTTGTGGTTTCTAAAAATCTTATATAAAAGGAGTCCTACTTTTTTTCAAATGTTTAAGTAATATTTAGCTGCCTGTGGTTTGGGCGTGCAATCTATACCTTGTTTTTTGAAATGTATTTAGTTAGCTATTTGAGAAATAGAGCTGTTATTCGCTGAATACAAATGAGTTGTAACGAATAGATTGATGTGAGGCCCGGAGACCAGATACGGCCCCCTAATTTTTTTTTTATCAGGCTGGCAGACCAGATGCGGCCTTCTGGACAGTTTTACTCAGTCCGCATGTTTACCCGGGTTCTATGGCTCAAGGACCATATTTAACCATCAGTAATGGACATACACCATAACGAAAGCTTTACTGACTCAAGATGGGGATACACAAAAAAGAGGTATCAAACCTGCTCTGTCTACAGCTCAGGTAGATGGCGCAGTGAGTCACGGCGACCCAGTGCCAATAGAGTGCTTTATATACGGAGAGGAGGAGCTTTCGAAACAAATTTGGTAAGCATATTTGAACCAAATAATGTTAAAACCTCATAAGCAAAAAAAAACGGTCTCACGAGGTTTTAATGTTTTAAATATTTGTAAAGGTTAATAGAAGGCACACTCTCAGATGTACTTGTTTTTTTGACAGGTTTTTGTATTTAAAATGTAAACTTTAAAATATTGATGGGGGCTTTTGTGTAGAAGTAGGGAAAGTGGCGCCGTATCGGAAAACATTGAATAGGTAAGTGAGCTCACTTGCCCAATCTAACTACGTTACTGGTTATTCAAATGACTAGTATATAGCACTTCTAATAAATGTAATAACATTTTAGTTTTGATAAAACGTATTCTTACCGAAAGTGCTAAGCCTTTTGCGCAAATGAAAGCAGACATTAAATTTACCCAGGGCTCAGTGGGTTTGCCCACTATGCTAGGATTCTGAAAAAGAAAGTACCTGTTGAAGGCGGTGCAGGTACGATTCCTCCTGGATGTATTTCTCGTGTTAGTAAAAGCTTCCTTGTGTGTATGTCCATTTTACTTGTTGTTTCGCTCAGCTTGATCGAATATGGCTCTTCGCCATTAAATCCAATTAAACAAAATAATTTACACTAAAGACTAAGGGTTACTCTGCAATTGTTTTGTGTTAAGGTGAAAAGAGTAGGAGTCTGTAAAATGGATTGTTTTTTATGTTTATAAATTTTCTGCTTTTATTGAATTGTGTCACACTCCTAGAGGTCCGAACTCCTTGCTATGCCCAATAATTTTATAGAGGGGCCTTCCTCAAACGGAACAGGGACATGGTGGCCCGGTTTTAAGAGTAACGGTTTTGTAACCGGAGTATTCGAGTTCGAATCCATCCAAACACCGTTGTGTACAAAGGGGTTGGTGTACATTCAATCTGTCGTAACCTCAAATGTCCTCACGTTGATATGGCGTGGAAGTTTAAAGAGATTGGTACCAGCTCAGGTGCTGCCTCGTCATTTGACCCTGTTTTTGGTTTTGGTTTGATCCTGATTTGGTTTAAAATTACGTGGTGTTGTCATTGGATCTTTTCCTTGGGGGATTTATTCCGGAGTCGTCAATAGCCCGTTGTGTTACTACAGTACGACGTTAAAATACCTGCCATTCCCAAACGGGGGGAAATATTAAACTGACTTTTAAAAAAGTCAGTGCATCACTTTCTATTCATACAATACTAGATCTTGGTGTAAATACAGTGAATGGCCATATTAGAACCGCCTTTGCAAATCAACAATTTTACACTTCAACTAATTTTTAAAAAGAAACCTGGTTACATTAAATTACTTGCATGGCCGCCATCTTGTGTCTGATCACAGTCAGCCTGACAACCATATTGTTTAATTGTCTTTATTGAGGTTGTTTGAGAGTTTTAATGGCTTTTTGTGCGTTGCTCTGGTATTGTGACGGGTAAGCTATTTATCTTGATTTCTATATTGTTTATTAAAAGTTTCATTGTTACATTATGCTTTTTATACACCTTTCTTGATAGTGTGGATTTCCACCATGTGAGAGAGCAAAGTAGTATTTCCCCCAACGAACATTTTGGAAATTAAAACAAGCATTCTCACAGGAATATTGCATTAACCGTCCAAGTGGATTCGACGAGATATAACGACCATCGAGATCTGGCCAATTTTACTAATGACGAGATATCTTCACCATCAACATTTGTCCAATTTTACTAATGACGAGATCTCTCGACCATCGAGATCTGACTAATTTTGCTTACGACGAGATATCTCGTCATCAAGATACATATTACCTATTTTTCATGATGAGATCAAAATCTGGTCGACTTGTTTCGAATGGCGAGATATCTCGTCCATCAAGATCTGGTCAGTTTTTATAATTTCGAGATACCTCGTCGAGACAACCACCAGGAGAGGTTTAATTGTGTGCCTTTCTTTCATAGAACTAATTAATAATAGAATTTGATGTAAAAACTTTTAAAATTGTGATTTAATTGTTACTTTAAACTTAAAAACTACCGTTTGCACACTGGCTCTAATAATCTGATATCCCCCACTGTAGGTAACCCTCGCGTAGCAAAAAAAAATTACATCAACAAACCATGCCATCGTTTCATACACCTTCAAAACCACTTCAACCATCCGATACTCCTAATCTTCTCCGCTGTTGATATTGCTTCATATATCTTTCTTGATCGTGTGGATTCCCACCATGAGCAAAGCAAAGATATTTTTCCCAACGAAGATTTTGGAAATTAAAACAAGCACTTTCGGAAGGATTGCCTTAATTGTGTGCACTTTTCCATGGGACTAATTGTAATAAATATAATTTGATACAAAACCCCAAAAAATTGTGGTTTAATTTTTACCCAAAACTCAGAAAATACCTTTTAAGTGGGGCTTCAATGATTTGATCGCCCTCTGGAATTATCCCTCGCGTAGTAAGAAAATGAGCGTCGATCGATCAACCAACCAAACCATCGTTTCATTACATCCAAAAAAAAATTGGTCCTGCTCTATCTTGAGTTTGGCGCAGTTTGGCCGCTTTTGGACCTTGCGCCATAAACCCAAATCAAGTAACCATACACTCCAAAAGCACTTCGCCCATCTGGTGCTCCTACTCTTCTCTGCTGTTAACATGTGCATCAATCGACCTACATGTTAGTCAATGGAATGCCTACGATGAATGTGACTAATGTGAGTCTGTTTTTTCTCATCGAGATTATTTTTAAAGCCTTAAGCGGTAACTAGGTAGTATTTTTTCTTCGTAGCCATTCATGGGAGCTATTTGTGGTTCTCAATAGAGTTGGGGCTGAAATCAAGCTACAAGATCAGTAAGAAATATTTTGCGTAGGAGGGTGCGAGCTTGCTCCCTCCCGTCCACTGCTACGTGAACCTCTGCCTGTTCGACTTGACATTTTGCACCTCAGAAACAGATGTGTGTGTTGTGTGGGCCCAGTCTTTTTATACCTTACTTCCTTTCTGTCAGTTATTTTTACCTGGGTTTCTACTCGTATACCGCGGCCTATAAACCTAGTAGTAATGAATGATTGACTTGAAAGTCGCGCAACATTCCTTCATTTCTTTTGTGTTTTCTTCACTTGCAGATTTAAATTTCTCGATTATTATCTTTTAGAGAATAATCGAGGCATAAATGATGAAATATCATGCAATATGTTTCTTAATCGATGAATGAATACATAAATAAAAAATATCGTAAGTTTTGAAACAGTAGTTCTGAGGTCAACATAAAAAAAACGTCAGTTATTTTTTGTACTCTGCTTTTTTTCAACAATTTTGCTCGAAATATGTATTTGCTTTGACAATATATGAAGCTATTTTCGAGTTCGTTTTTAACCCTTCAAGTGTTTTAGACGAGATTTTCTCGTCCATCAAGTCTGACCAATTTTGCTAATGACTAGATATCTCGTCATCAAGATATTGCCCATTTTCTTTTATGATGACGAGATATCTCATTCATGAAGATCTCGTCAATTTTGCTAATGAAACGAGATACCTTGTCGAGAAAATCACCAGAAGGGTTAATAAATCCCCAACCAATAAGTCTAATGAGTGCGCTGCACAACTATATATAGAAATAAGGGCGCATGTGTTGCTTATCGTAGCCTTATTATCAATAGCCTAACATGGAAAATGTACCAAGGTTTTCAATAAAAACTAAGAATTATATAAATGCTTTTTCTATTAAAAAAAATGTTTCTTTTTTCGTGAATGATACATGGAATAAGCTTCAGGTTCCTGCAATCTGTAAATTTCAATTTTCTGAAAAATAACATTTGAAATAGAAAATTCTCGAATATCCTCACATTTTTAATGTTCGGAGAATATTCTCTGCTTAGCAACTCTATCTTCACCAATGAATTGAGCACATTGATATACGTTCTGAGATGTTGAGTTTCTGGAAAAACAAACTTAAAATGAACCGTAACACTTCCGTTTTTATTTGTGTTATTTTCTATTCTAATTGTGTTTATATTGCTATCTAATTCCTACGAAGGTGTTTTATGTCCTTACACACGCGCGATGAACTAGCGTTTTATACGCCTTTAGAGACCGGTTCGCCATTATCGAGTAGTATTGCTAAAACTTAAAGTAAAAGAGCAGATATTTCGAAGTTAGTGGAAAGTTTTCTTTGATACATAGAAAAAAAGATGTTTCTTTATACGAAAATTAGTAGTTTGGTGATATATTTACCTTATTATACTCTAATAATGATCACATGACGTATGACCGACTCCAAAGGAGTTCTCAAACTTTTCAATTCAAGGACCCCCTTGAAAATTAAAATTTTTCTCATACCCCTTGGGATAGATCATAAAATTAAATGTGGCACATGTGACTTACATAAGATCATAACTATCCTTATTTTTCACCTTAATGTTGAGTGAAATAATATTTAAATCTTGGGGTGGGTCCCCACTTTGAAACTCACTGCTTCAAAGCAGTTCCAAAACAAAAGATAATTTCTGAGTGAATCTGAAAAGGAATGACCCCGAGAATCATTTTAACATTTTCCCGTTTCGTTGTTTCATGTAAAATTCTTGGAGCCATGGGTCTTCAGCACCTTCCCTCAGACTTAAAAAAATTTTAACTATCCTTATTTTAGTGATTTGTCCCTTGAAAATCATGTTCTTAGACGCTTTTGAAATACTTCATACATTTTAATGATGATAGATGGATGCAAGATGAAGATCTTGCCTTAAATAAAGCTTCTAATCGTCTTGCTGCGATTGTAGGTTGCATAGGCTCGATTTCTGTGACTTAACCCTGAGTGTATTTCTTTCTAGTGCCAGTTACTTCCTTGTGTGTATGAACATTTTACTTGAGAGGGGTGAAAAACGGTTCTTGGCACACATAGACCAGATCTGGCCCTTGCGCCCATAAAATCCAACCAACTTATCTGTCTTGCAGAAAAGTTATTAAATCTTCGTAGTACATACTCTAAATGTTCTGCATTTCGAAGCACATTTCAAAATCATGGCCTTCTACGTTTATGGTCTGATAAGTGTTCAGGGTTTCAATCATTTTGAAATAAATTACACATCCTTCAAAAAAAATGTCTGCACACGAAAAATAAATCCATTGCTAAGTACTTTCAGACGTTTATGGCCTTTTGGGCTCGGTTTTAATCATTTGAAAGACCCTACAAAAATATTATCTGTACACATTAAAAATAAATCCATAGCAACGTACCCCTCTCCAGATTAATATCCTGAGTGCGCTCATACTTCAACTGTAAGTAAAAGTAGGGGTTTTCAATATTGTGTGAAGTTTTAATATTTAGGATTCCCCCTTGCGTGATACTTAAACAGCTACTCTGGAGTATAGATCTAGCAAAGCTCAATTCGAAGAACATGTCTGCTACCATTAGCTATTGTAAAGGATCACGCAATGGATCTGAAATCGAATGGCTTCATCGACTTTTGATGCCCTTTTTATCAATTTAGATGAACTAGAATTGTTGACCTCGGCAAAACGAACAGTGAAATCAAAGTTTCCTAGGACGATGAAATGTATCGAATTGAAACGAGTTTCAAAAGTAATGAGAACCGTTCATTGACCTTTTCAAGTGAACCACCAACTCTTGTATCATGCCTGAAAGCGAATAACTAATCCAATCAGGTGTGGAATGTGTACCCAGTACGTATACCTACATAACTCAGATAATCAGTTTGGGGAAATGTAGCCATCCACGTGGGGAAGAATGAATCTTTTAAAATTGCTAATTTTACTTTTGACAAGCAAAATCAAAAACCCGAATAATATATGCCGAAGGTCGACAACTGTCATTGCCATAAACCTCAAAACATCCAACAATCCTAAAATTGGCGTCTTTAGCCAGTGCTTTAGCGCCCATTCTGGTTCTAAGTTTATCCTTCTGTGCCGTAAGCGATAGCAGTAATAAATGATTTAGTGGGGAAAACACCACATATGGCGATCGCCATTCTTTATTTTGCGTATGGGCAGCCCTTCTAACGAGTTTCTTTCACCCTGATCAAAAATCGACTGATCCAATGCAGATTGCCTTAACACTGGAGTCACCCTATATATCAACATTAATTCAAAGAAATTATATTTTTCCGATTGTTGAGGTTACACTGTAGTCACCCTATATATCAACATTAATTCAAGGAAATTATACTTTTTCGATTGTTGAGGTTACTGAGGGTGTTGAGGGACAGATGCGCTATTACCTGTGAGTTGTGAGCGGCGTAGGTTCGATTCCTGTCAGGTTTGATTCCTCCCTGGGTGTATTTCTCTTTTTCTGTCCGTAAAACTTTCCTTGTGTGAGAGTCCACTTCACCCGTGGAAATTCAGGAAAAATGCACAAAATTTGTTAAAAGCGGCATAGTAAAATTTAAAAAATTGGGTTATCTAATGACGTCACGCCGCGGAAAAAACGGCGACGTATTTTTCGCCGGAAAATGTAGATCTTATACTTCACTCGATATACCCTAAAACCACCTTTTCGACTGTCATCTTGTGAAAACGTTTTCGTTTGTACGTCAAATATATTGACGCAATGTATTAGCAAAACACTACAAAATGGAAACGAGGTAGTTTTTTGCAATGAGAATTTATAAAAAACTGCCTTGATATATATTTTTTCTGGTGTGGCATATCTTTACTCATTATTATATTGTAGGGATTTTCACATCACTACATCTTTTGGGTGGCCGAGACCTCGATCAGCCATCCTTTCTACTAGAACAGAAAATTAATGCCATAGTCGTATTGTGATGCAGAGTAGACTTCATTGTTTGTCTGTGTTATGTAGTTTGCTGTCATTCTAATTGAAAAAAATAACATTTGAATTGCAGTATGAAAAAGATATTACCTAAACCCAAGGAGTTGGTGCCCCTTTCTGATATCAGGTTAATAGAACCCATTGAATCTAGTCACTGCATATTTGACTACCCATATTATATCTGTGGTTGTTATTATCCCTTATATCTGGGGGTGGCCGTGTCGCAACCATAAGAATATTGAGAGTGTAATTATTGAGTAATATTATTGTAATAATTGTTCCCTCCTGTCTATTAGGGGACCGGACCCCAAAAAGTATTTGATTGCTCAAGAAATCGGGTCCATGGAGTTGATGCCTCTTTTTGATATCGGGTTTATTGCATCTAGTCTATTTGGCTAACCATAATATCATCTGTAATTGTTCTTATCCTTCGTATCTGGGGGTGGGATTTGCTACAAGAATATTTAGAGGGGCCCAAAGAGTTGGTGGTCTGCCGCAACATTTATAGAACACTAGCCACTGCGTTGCCCGTGCCCGTGATGTAAGGTATTAATCTGGTGTATATATTAAATTTTCCGCATATTTCAAATCCGTTAACATTTTTACTCCATATTTAACGGTCTAGTAGATAGAAAAAAGAAGTGTGACTATAGTTTAAAGATTTATCGTCTGGTTGGATAAACATATATCCACGTGCAAAATGAAAGCGGAAACGCAAAAAATAATTTTCTGAGCGTTCTCCGAAGCGATGAAAAAATTTGGCATGGTTCCAAGGCTAGTCTTCTTTTGTCAGGACGAAGAACCAGGTAGAGAATAACGCTATTAAATTAGTTTTAAAATCTTCCAAATAGAATTTTAAAATTTCGCTGCGACCCAAAAATTGCAAAAAATTAGGACTACCTGTGTGCCAAATCTCATTGCTGTAAGTGCCATAGAATCGTCATGATTTTGCGCCCACGAAAAAAACAGGCAAACAGACAAACACTTCCTTATATAATAGTAGAGACTAGCCCGGCGTTGCCCGTGGTGTTGGTTTGCGAAGCAAGATCACCACGGGTAACGCCGTGATATAACATTACCGTGATATGAGCTTTTCATCTGGTGTAAAAATTTTCGTGGATTTCAAATCCGTTGAAATTTTTAATCTATCTCTAGCGATTCCGATTTTACGAAAAATAAAACTCAACAATCCCAGTCAATTTGCTTTTATTTCTTGCTCTCATCCGCGGAAATGAAATGGGACAGGAAATGAAATCTGTTTTTTTTTTTTTTTTTTTTTTTTTTTTTTTTTTTAAAGAGAGTTTACGTGACGTTACAATATCTTGCGAAAATATAAAACATATATTCGATTTAAAAATTATTTATTTAAAGAAAATCATATTTTTAGGTATCGATCTAAAGTGAAATTTTCCGCAGATTTCAAATCCTTTGAAATTTTTACTCTATCTTTAACGGTCTAGGAGATAAAAAAAAAAGAACTACACTACTAAAGTTTAAAAAAAAAATTTAACCTCTGCTGGAAAATCATTTGTATGCGCAAAATGAAAACGGAAACGGGAAAAATAAATTTAGAATCTTTCATATCTTCATGCGGTTGCAATTCTAAAAAAAACAATAATAATTAAATTAAATTTAAAATGTTCTAGATTGAATTTTAAAATTCCAAAAAATTACAAAAAATTCGGTCTACCTGTGTGCCAAATCTCATTGCTGTAAGTGCCATAGAATCGTCAGGATTTTGCGGCCGCGAAAAAAACAGCCAGACTAACACTTCCTTTTGTAATATTAGCGATAAATAATTTTTTTTCTGAAACTTGTCGGAAATGCTGAATGTTGTCAATTTTATCTTTTTTGTGCATAGCATTGAACTTTTTACCAGCTATTCCAGTTTGAGTTTCAAGGTTTCTTAATTTTTCATGTTACATTTTAGGTAAAGTTCTCTGTGAGAATTGTAAAAAGAAATGTGTAGGAAGTGCTCTAAAAGTCCAGTCCAAGCATTTTCATGTCGATTGTTTCAAATGTGTGGGTAAGTTTAAAAAATTCATTTGAAATGAAATTTAGTACTTTGAAGTTATAATTTATGTAAATAGTTTTTAAGTTGTATAGATGCTTCTCTTTGTTTCTTACTTCAATACCGAACGAGACTAGTAGTCTTACCTGAAATATACAGATTAAGTTAAAAAAATTCGTGATTTAGTTTTTCATATAATTCCAGAGGGTATTTTCTTTTATGAATTACTTTCTGAGTAATACACATCATAAGTTTTAATTTGAATATATATACAGTGGCTCCCAAAAGTTTTCGTTCACTTACGAATTTCAATGAAATACTGATCTATCCATTAATAAAAATTCATATTTCAGAATGGAAAATTTTTAATAATATCTATATAACTTATTCTCAACAAAACTACATAAAATATTTTTAAAACAGTGAAACTTTTTTTTGAAAAATCAATCAAAAGTAACTGTTATCTCACAAAAGTCTTCGTACACTTTTAAACAAATTAACTATTAGTAAATATTGTAATATTTTGGTAAATTAGTACTTTGTAGGATATCCTATAGCATTCACCAACAGTTTTTAAACGTATGGGAATAGAGTTCGCTAGTTTTTTGTAATTTCTGCATCAATGTTCTTCCATCATTACTGTTTTTAGTTCGCTTGTTTTCAGAACGCTTGTTACAGAGGTAAACACTGAGAGTTGTGAGCTTAGGATCGTTATCTTGATTTTAAAAAAAAACAGATGTTTCCAATACCCAAATTTTGGGTAGATAATTTTAAATTGTGTTAAAATATTTAAAGAGCATGATTCATTATGCCATCAATAAATACCAATTTACCTAGGCCTGATGCTGACATGCACCCCCACACAAGGACACTTTCACCGCCATGCTCCTTATTTTCCTTCTCCATACAATTATATGCCCATCGAAACCAAAACTGTTAAATTTGCTTTCATCTGCAACTATGCCACGATTCCGATACGTTTTGTGCTCATTTCTTCAGGCAATACGCCCAGGTGATCTTAGTATGCGTCGAACAGTTGCAGATGAAATTGAAGTAGAAAATTTTTCATTAAATTCTGTAAAGTTTTACAGCACCCAAACATGGATTTTTCACGAATTTTCTGACTATATATTTGATCAAGTTGTGTTAACTTTGTCGGATTACCTTTCCTTACTTTGTTTTTGATCCGATTTTCTTCTGTGAAGCGTTTTAAAACATACTGCACTGTAAAATGTGATAAAAAAATAAATTTTTGAATGCTGTTCTCTCCTTGTTTCCTTACGACTACGAGCCATTTTTAAATAAATAGAATATTACAAAGTAAGTAAACAAAGATTAATACCAAACAATTTATTTTAATGTTGCCATAATGCAAAAATAAGAAATGCGATAGACAATGATTTTATTTATGAATTTATCTGAAAATGTTTCGATGTACGATCACTTTTGTGACATGTTCATACTCTGCCTCCTTGCATTTTCACTTTTATAAATAGAAAATGAGGCAATATTTTTTAAATGTTAAGTTTTATTCAGAATCACATGGAGATGATGTGATAATATGTACAGACTGTAAATTTGAATTCATTTCCAGGCAACAGAGCTGTTTCTACAAATTTTTAAAGTGTACGAACATTTTTGGGAGCTACTGTACGTATGTGATAACTATTGCAAAATAATTTTAAACACTTAGAAAATGGTATTAACTAATTGTTCTTTGAGCTACACTAGAGATTTAGGTACAGGGCATGTCACTACCCGCTTTCGAATTCGAAACATTTTAATTGACCTGTAGACTATATGTAAAGACTCTTTAGAATAACTGTTGCAATGATTATTTTAAAATTATTTTTTATTGTTATTATTATTTTATCACAAAAAATAATTTTCTTATTTCTTCAATGATTAATATAAAATTATACTGTCAGTGATAAAAAAGTATTAAATTCCTCAAGATGTTGGAAAAATCATTTATTTCTGAACAAGTCGTATGTGTTTAAAAAGCTGAGTCCATCCCATTTTACCAAACTTTCAATTTTAAAAAGTTTCATAGGTTTAAAGAGTTAAATGAAAAATTCATGTTTCTAAATGGCATTTTCATTGAGTTATCTTGATTTAAATTTTATTACTTAAATCACTTTAGCTGCTCTGTTAGTGGTGTGTTTGGTGAAAAAAAATTACTCATCGAGACTGCACTTGGAACTAATTATGTGTTTCATCAACACCTGAATTTCGTCACTTTGGTAATGCCCCCTAACATTTTGGTGGTAAATGCTACAAATGAGTCGTTGCAAAATACATAGCAGTGCCACCTATGCACGTCATTGGTTGCATCTGCTAGTCCATCTATAAAGCAACACATCTGGTAGCTTGACTAAAAGTTGGAATATAATAATGATGTCTGGTGGACTGGATATTTAAATTTCCTACAAACATTCTGCAAATATTTTAAAGCTGAAAATTTATTCAAAATATTTTTATTTATTTTCTATTTTAAATTGATTAACTGTAATATTTATGAAAATTAATGTCTAACAAAATATCTTCAATGTTTAGTATGTTCTGCATCTTTGGCACATGGTGGATTCTTCTTCAAAGAAGGAAAATATTATTGTACAGCAGATTACCAAAGAATGTTTGGTACAAAATGTGGTATTTGTAATAAGTTTGTGGAGGGAGATGTTGTAACTGCTTTAGGAAGTACTTATCATCAAAGATGTTTTGTGTGTGCTAGGTGTAGGTAAGTTATTTTTATAACCAATATTTTTAATTGCATTTCTGTGTTGTGTGTTTGAGTCACTATTTTAATTATTTTAGGCAGCCATTTCCTCCCGGTGAAAAAGTCACATTTACTGGAAAAGAGTGCCTTTGTTCCAAATGTATTCAAATACCAATAGTTACTTCAAAAGTACCCGAGTCACCCACAAATTTGTCACGAAGTAAGTCTGTTAGAATCTTCAAGTAGAAACATGATTCACATTTTCCTATTCAAGTACCAAATTTTCAAAACCTCATTTAAAGTTTATACATAAACTCTTATCTATTTTATGAGTATCACTTAAGTTCATGAATGCCTACTTGAGTTTTTAAACCTGGTTTCTGAATCAACTAGCTTCAATAACTTATACCATTTTAATCTTTACTCTAAACATACAGTTAGATTTAGACAATTTTACACATTGCACATATGAAAATGATACAGAAATGTGGCTCTAACTAATATATTTATAATTGAAAGCTAAAATAAGAACTGAATTATTTTTCTGACTGTTAAGTTCTGTTTTATTAAATTAAGAATTTTATCATACATACCCTCCTTCACATTGAAGATTCCGAGTAAATTTTGTCCTACGGAAGCATCTTCCCATTATAGTAGTATATAAATGGTGGAGTCAAAAGTATTTTTAAATAAAATAATATTATGGTAAAACTTCCAATAATTGGATAATTAAATGTCAAAATTTGTGGAATGTTTAGTTTTTAAAGCTTGAAGCAGAAAACGTAAAATAAATTGGAAATTTTTTGTATTCCTTCAAGGTTTGCATGGAGTTTAATTTTTGAGTCATATTTATAAATCAAAACCAGGCCTTTCAATTGGTTCAGCTGATTTCCATCTTTAAAATTCTCAATTCAGGCTCAAATTTGTCTGGAAAATCACAAAAACGTCCTCCAAAAGCCATAACATTTTCGTCAATTGAAATACAAATATTTTGAACTCTTATCTAATCACTAGATTTTAATCTTTCCTAATGCATCCCTTTTGTACCTTTTTACGTATCCCAGTATCTTTGTGTATAGTGTTTATATTACAAGATTCTGCAATTTGATTGATATTTTCACATTTGACATGAGCTTCATTGAGTTCTTCATTTTATTGACTTTGATAATTAATAGCTCTTATGTACGTATTGTTCTTGGAGGTATCATGACCTGTGTTAAGAATGAATGTTTGATTATGCATAAGCATTTACTTCAAGCAGTTAAAAAATCAACGATGTCAATCAGATTTAATTTCACAACACTTATTTTGTCAAGTTTTTATTGTAAGAATTATTTTTATTACAATTAAAATTTTTTAAATATTTGTAAAACTTTGTAATCGTCATTTTGATTTTTAAAAATTTAGTTTTAAGGTTTGCCCACCCATACGTGTCTTTGAAGAGATATTTATGATTTGATTAAGTCTTTGAATGTTTTTGATTTGTAATCAATTACATTTTACAGGATGTGGTGGTTGCAAGGAAGAGTTACAAGAAGGACAAGCTCTTATTGCTCTCGATAAGCAGTGGCACATTTGGTGTTTTAAATGTGTGACTTGTAGTACAGTATTACATGGAGAGTATATGGGAAAGTAAATATATTTATTAAGCATTTTTGCTGTACCTTTAACTGTAGCATTATAAATTCTTATCTATTACCTAATTTACTTATTTTTGCACTGATCTGCTAATTTTTATTCTTGTTGTGAAGTTTTGTTAAAAACTAAATAATATTTTAATTTGGATTATTTTGAAAAATGAATTATGTAAATTTTGATGCATAATTTTTTCTTGTATTTTCTCAAATTGTTGATTAGAAAATGCTTTTACATTAAAATACTCCACATGCATGACAAATAAAGCTGTAATTTTTCACCTTTTATTTCATGTGTTTTATTTAACATTATTATTTTAAAGGGATGGCAATCCTTACTGTGAAAAAGACTACCAAAAACTGTTTGGAGTTAAATGTGCACACTGTGACCGATTTATAGCTGGAAAGGTTTTACAGGTAGATATTTTTTATCATTTTATATCAGTTTGTATTTTAGTTATTGCTATTCAAATCTGAAATTTTTAAACTGTTCTTTAAAGGCTGGTGACAATCACCATTTTCACCCAACCTGTGCCCGTTGCTCAAAATGTGGAGACCCATTTGGAGATGGTGAAGAAATGTATTTGCAAGGTAGGTGAAATTACCCCAAATTTTGGTTATGTACAATGAATAATTTTAATTTACTTTTCAAACACCTTACAATAGAAATTGGATTTGATCAAATAATTTTCCTCTTCATGAAGAAATCTTTAAAAACCCTTTGGATATGTTAGATGATTTTATTTTCTGACTAACTTATTTCCTTTTAGTGTGGCTGTAAAATAAATAAAGCAGTATATTTAAATCATGGAATGAAACATTTTGCAGATAACTTTTCTTTCGTAATATTGTTTTATTTTGTTCCGATTCACTTGTATTATCCAAACACACATTATATTCTGGTATATTATTGATTTTTGTTTAGATTAAAATATATTATAAAAAGCTTGATTTAAATTAGTCTAACAAAACGTTCCTAAATATTCCAAAATTTAAAAAAATTCAAATGTTTTATTTTTAATAAATTATGCATTCCTTGATCCAGTGTTAAAGTATTTTTTTTAATTACAGAAAAATATTTTCTTGTAAAACTATGAAACATTGCTTTCCAGATCCATTCAGAGATCAATCTAATGAAATAATGTGCTGTCTGTCTTGATTTATTTTTAAATATTTGATTTCAAAGCACTTGACATCCTAGATTTTTAGAATCAAACCACTCAACTACATCTTGTATCAAAAGTACAAACTTCCCATTTCTGTTCTATACCAAGATACTTAACATCCTTTAAAAAAAATTATTTCTTGCATACATTTTAAAATTCCTTGATTGTTTGTCACATTTTATAAGCTTCACCAAGGAGTTTTCAATTTACATTTTCTTCCATATCTGTAAAGCATAAAATTTGTATGACAGTCCTTCTGAGGTAACTGGAAGCTCAGGATCCAATAGAGCAGTGTTTCCCAAAGTGTGGTACGCGTACCCCCAGGGGTACAGGAAGAGTTGGGGGGGGGTACGCGTTGCACCGGAGTTTGGTGGGGATATGCACTGCACTGTGCTTAGCTGCGCCTAATTCTACGTTCTCATGAGTCAAGTCAAAACAGTCTTGTGAGACGTGAGATGGTCCGGAGTGACAGCGGAAATATACCACACTTCGTTACAGAAACAACTTACTTCGTTAACCCTCCGTCGGGCGCAACCGTTCCCCACTCCTCTCGTAGAAGGGGTAGAAATCTGCTTTTTCTAGTAGTCTCTTATCTTTACCGGATGTTTGGATACAACCTTTTAATTTTATTCGCACGCTTCGTGGACAGCTGTTAGCGTCATTCTAATCTCTCAGGAACATTGCGCCCGAATGCATTACACATATAAAGGTATGTTACAAAGCAAAGAAATTTCATTGTTTCACGTTCAAGGTTAAGTGAACGCTGCCATCGCAAAACTAAAGTTAGGGCAAAAGAGAGTTGGTAATGGAAAAGTAGACTCATTATAAACTCGAAGAGAGGGAAACAAGTTCGACTACTAAAATTGATGCTGATACTCTGAAATGCATAACACAGCATTTGGAGAGTTTGCAAGTGGGCTTGAAAAACTATTTCCCTGATTTAACCTAAAATATTGAATGGATAAAATATTCATTTAACATTAACACAACATCTATGCCAGAAGGTTTGTCGCATGCGGAAGAAGAGCAATTGTCGGAATTTGCTACAGACGGATTCTTGAAAAATAAACATAAGGAGAGTACTTTAACATCATTCTGGTTACAAATGCAACATGTGTATCCCGTTTTAACAGAACAATTTCTGAAATACATCTTGCCTTTTCCAATTTTATATTTATGTGAAGTTACTTTTTCAGCATTTGTAGACATTAAGTCGAAAAAATGGAACAGACTATTGGACGAGGAACCACATCTCAGATTAAAATTAACAACCAGGGAACCAAATTATGACGATCTGTTATCTCAGCACAAACAATTTGATCTTTCTCATTGATCCAAATAAACGTTATTTATAATATAACTTTTATTTATTTTTTATTATGAATAATTTTATTTCTCTTTTCTTAGTATTTTGTGTGCGTCACAAAAAAAGAAAAAAAAATACATTTTGATTGTTATTAAAATACATCCATTTTTTTTAACGAGGGGTACTCAGCGTTACGAAAATTATAGAAGGGGTACACATATGTCAAAAGTTTGGGAAACACTGCAATAGAGTATATAATATACTTGCAGCACTATCTACTATTTTTGTAAATAATAAGTTCTGAAATAGTACAAGTGTTTGAATTCTCAGTTGGTAAACTTATCTACAGATTTTGTTACATGTGCATAAATGTGTACATTTTTTTATGTTGAATTCATAAAAAGTTCTTGGACATTATGGTACAGCTTATGTTAAAAGACTTTTTTGTGGCAATACTTTTTTGTTAACCAAGTAAGTTACCAACACAAGTAAAGTGAGGTAATTATGCTAGTAAAAAACAGTGCTTAGAATAATTAAAAAATTTATGAAAATAATTTTTAAAATTGGGAAAAAATTGACAACTGATTATTCTTATTACCATAAGGTAAGTATTTACTTAAAACTACTTTTTCTGATATATCGTTACGGAAGTTTGTCAAAGTTAAATAATTTATTAGTTTTAAGTAATGGAACTAGGCTATATTACATTAAGGTTATTAAAAAATTCACATGAGTTATACAAAATATTACTAGAGCTATACATGTTAAGTATATTGGTATTTAGGTGTAGTAAAATCAAAATGAAGTTATTTGCAAAATTTAATAACATTTAAATAGTTCCGAGATTACCATAATCCTGATAATGCAGGGCTGTTTTTGCCTGCCACAACTCACTACAAAAAGTATGCCAAAATCGTTGCCAAGAAAATTTCTGTGTCAAATATGTACCAACATTATTTTGTACTTTCCATATGTAATTATGAAACATAAATATTTTGTTGAAAAGGGTTTTCAGAACTGAGGTTTGCATTTGTTTAGGAATGTTGCTCCAGCTTGACAGAAAAATAACTACACATAATGATAAGACTTAAAAATGAAAAACGTTTAATAGATTTGGATTATAAATTAATGTGAGTGATGAAATTTTCTATGAATAAATTAGGTATGTTTAAAACCATCATATGTTGACCTTGAAGTATGTTACTTTATTTCTGATGTATCTTTATAGTTTTGTTTTAAATTAAACAGTTTAATTACTAACATTTGTAACAGTGTAAGTTAAATTAGTGTGATGGTCAGTTACTTGAAATTGGTTACTTACAAGGAATATCTTTAACATTATGATGTACAACAGCAGTTCTGGTGTAGCATAAATAGAAGATTGAGGCTACAATGAAGACAAATGTGAAATTACAAATTAATCATTACTGAGCAAATTTTCACAAATGCCTGATCTTTTCTAAGTAAATTGATAATTATATTTTGTAGACTTTGCTTCATTATATATATACTATTATGATAATTCTGCAACATTTGATTCTATTACTGTTAATAAGTTCTGACATAAATGTTGATTACTCACCTATCCAACTTTATAGGTGGAGCTATCTGGCATCCACGGTGTGGTCCTGGACCTGACAGTCAAGTAGATGATAGTGATCTAGAAGACTCTAAAAAGGATCTTTCAATTGATGGAATTCAAGTAAGAATGTATTTCCTGATCAGATTCTGGAGAAACTTTAAAATACACCCATACCTCGCTTTACAGCCTAGATATCTTCTGAAAAAGTTGGCTGGAAAGTGAAAAGCCGTATAAACAAATCAATTATTTTGATACAAACCCATACAAATTCAATTGGATCTGTTCCAATTCTTTATAAAATAATGTGGTTTTTAGTTCATAAAGCATTTTATTCATTTTATTTCCTATAAAAATATTTATATAAAAATAAAAGTACAAAACAATGTAATAATATACAGAAATTAAAAAAATAAACATATAAATTAAAAAACAAAAGAAATTGTGCACATATGTATACAATTAATAAACTATAGTATGACAGATTTTGGCTTATCTTTTTATTTTTACCAGTATCATTCTTCAAATTCAATTAATGTTTCGGTGGCATTTTTTTCCTATAAAAGGAACAATTATATTTAAAAAAAATTAATTAAATATGTAACGAAAATACAGTCTTTCTAATACATACGTACCAAATACGTTCACAATTCGCCAATTAAGACAAACAGAAACAACCCAACCAGGAAATAAACAAGAATAAACACGTCTAACTACACTAAAGTGACAACGCAGTATAATGATGACAAATGTTGTGCTAAACGTTCCTCATATTTTCGTTAGGCAAAATGTAGCAGTGCCACCTAAAGGGTGAAGTTGAAACTAAACAGAAAGTCGCTAACAGTATGTATAGCATTTTTTGGGCCGTATAACGAAACATTGTGGGCTTTAAATCGAAAAAGTGCCATAATTAAAAAAGGCCGCTATAACGAAATGCTGTATAAAGAGCGGTCGTCTAGCGAGGTATATGTGTACTGTCTTTTTGTTTTAGTTTGAAATTTAGGATATCCCATTATTTTTAAGCAATTCAATATAAACTGTAATTTTAAAACTTAATATATTTGCACTAAAATAAGAAAGTAAACAATATTGATAATTATTACTGAGATTATCATTTTTAAATATAGAATATATTTTGTAACAAACCAAACTCTTGCTTTTAGGAAATAAGGAATTGGATATATTTTTGAGTGTTTCAGAAAAATGTAAATACCCCTATTTTGCCATGTTCAATAATAAATAGAAATACATTTATTCCTTATTTATTTGTTTCATGTGAAAACTGAATTACTATCACTATCTACTAACAATTGTTTTCATCAAAATGGTTTTGCAATTTTCTTATATCATCAATTAATCGAATTGATTTGTTTAAAAAAATTGGACAAAGACAAATTTTATTTTTAATGTAAGGTAACAACCATATTTTATGTCGCCATGTTTCTAAATTTAACAGGATTTACTCTTCACTCTCATCGTTGATTTTATATTTGTTAGTCTTTAATTTTGACTATTACCCTCAGAAAAGCATGTATGGATTATTTTTTCTAACTATCAATTAAAATTAAACTATATCAATGCATGTAACTTCTATTTTATGACTGAATTTGCCCATACTATCCAAAATGCTTTGAAAAAAAAATTTCTGTTGATCATTGATGTGTAAAACTTAATTTAAAAATTTGAAATGTGCATATCATTTTCTTGAAGATAAATGTAATGTAAATTTGCATGTTTTTAAAAGTTGGCACTAATACTCATTTAACTCTAGGTTCGGCACTTCATTTTCTTAGAAATACAAATTAAAATTCTGCATAGTAGTTTCATCGCTAATAGAATTTAAAATATACCTTTTGTATTTACTGTTTTCATAAATGGTATATACAGTTTGCTTTAAAAATATCTGGCCAAATTTTGTAAAGAATGTTAAAGGGCCCAAAATAAACATTTTATAAAAAAATATGTGTCTGGAAATGTCTGTAGGTGGTACAGTGCACTGTTTAGGTCATTCGATAAGGTCGAAATTAAGAATGACTCCTTACACAGCAGAAACGATATTATCATCTGACCTAAACAGCGCCCTCTACAACCTAAATGCAGCATTTCCAGACAAACATTCTTTGACATAAATTTATATTTTGGGCCCTTTACCACCCTTTACAATTTGGCCAGATATTTTCAAAGCACTCTGTTTCTGTTAGCATAAATTTTATTGATGTTGCTTATTTATATTAACTATTTGTATCAAGCTGCTCTCAATTAATAAGAACTTCTGGGTAGTTGAAACTCATTTGTTTGCAATTTCAGTTAGGAAACATTTTGTACTTAATTTTTAAGGTTTTATATTCTAGTTTTTAATTTTCGATTTTCACTGTTTGTTTTAATCAAGCGTGCATGACTCTAGATTTCATTTGTTTGTTTTTTAATTTAAGTTCACAGTGGCACTTGCATGCATTTTTACATTTACTTTGCAATGAATGGTGCATGATGAAAGCATTCTGTCCACTGATCTGATAGCAATTCCACATTTGCCCTATTGTGTTTTCCCACCTGCTGGATTTTGTGCAAGGTTAGTTGATGTAAGTTGTTTTCTGTGATGAGATATTTATTAATAGGTTTTGGTTTCTGTTTTGAGCATTGCTTTATTTGCCTGAGTTGTATTTTCTTTAAACCATTCATATTGGAACTTAAGTTAGAATTAATTAAGAATCGTGACTTTTAATGTTGCATATCTATTGAAAACTATCATTTTAACAATAGAAACAAAATATTCTTGTTTTCTTGATTAATGTCATTGGTATTATGACACAATTTACTTTTTTAATACTTGATTTAATGAAGATTATTGATCTGACTTTGAACTGAATTGCATACTTACAAAGACTTCTAAAACTAGTAAATTAAAAAATTTTAATGAAACACTATTTTACTTATTTTAAAATATTAGCACAGTAAAACTACAGTATAGAGAGACTTGTATATAGAATTTACAACATAATAATCGAAAATTGTTTGCTCTAATTTAATTTCGTTTCGTGTCAGAATATATATTTTAAGAAGGGGTACATTAACACACATTACATGTTGTAAAGATTGTAATCGTAGATTTAGTTAACTGAGAGGTGTATCCAAATTTAACATGAATGTAAAGAAATCACCCTCTATTTTTAATTTTAGAAACATTAATTTTACTTTTTCTGGGTGCTGTCATATTTGTTCTTGGTATACTATATCTTCATTGTATATTTTTGTATTTATTTAGTATGGAAGAAGTAGCCCTGGAAGTTATATCGAAAGAGACCCCCTTTTATCAGATCTTAGTAGAGTATACACATATAGTTATCTTGCTGCAGAACCAACCCAGGGTTATCTAAAACGTCCTATTGAGCCAAAGCCTCCTAAATCGCCCCAGTTCCACCGACCACCTGGTATGAAAATGTTCATGCTTTTTCCCCGTATCTAAAAATGTTTAACTTTGTGGAGCATTTTCTTAATGTTTTGTATCTTTTCGATATGTATTCTATAAAATTATTTTTAAAGAATTTTACTATAGATATACTAAAGTATTATTTTGTATTAAACTCTCCTGCTTGTGTGAATAACTATTCATTCCATGCAATTTAAAATTATATTTAATGCAAACTATCAGTAATTTTTCATTCCTTTTGCTTTTTCCTAAATTTATATTTTCAATATAGATGGGCCTGATAGAAGACGAACATGGTGTAAAAGTCCAAACCACAGAGCAGGTATGTGCATTTCTGTAGTTTAACATTTTCATTACTATTTCTGAACTATAAGTCTAATTCAGAAATAAATGCCTCTAAATCATCAGAATTGGGTTTATTTTTATGTGTACTGTCTTTATTAAATGTTTATCAATGGACCAACTATTTTCATGAAATCATTTGAAGTATTAAGGTAAACATTCATTTCTATATTATTTGTAGAATTAAACAATTCTTTGTTTCTTGTTGAACAAATACTATATGACGAGTATAAGAAGAATTTTTGCATTAAATTTATATATACTTTACATCTTGATTCTAATATATATTCATTCACATTTTTAACTTAATTTTTAAATTTATTTTATAATATATCTTATATCACAATAAATAGTTTATCCTTTAGAAAATACAGTTGTAATTATTTAAAACTTATTTATTTGTCCTTGAACTTTGTATTCGTTTCCGTGAACTTAAACGGAAGGAAATTTATATAAAATAGAATCTACCAGCACAAAATAATACAGAAAAGAAAATCCATGTATGAATACAATGTTTATTTGATAACTTAGGTTTGGCCACAAAACTTGTTGCTAGACTTGTATGGTCCTGACAATTAAAACGAGTTTAGATGACATTAGGCTCTATGTATAGGGGCAGATGCTAGTATTTGTCAAGGATGAACTTCACAGCTATATCTTCCAGTCTATTAGTCTTATATCAGCTGTTCTTTTAGCCTCGGCTACTGATTCACTTTGTTGCGTAAACAGCTGTATAATATGTTTCTATATCCAGAGCAAAACATCTATGACAGTTGAAAACCTCAACTCTCAGAGGACATAAGTTACCAATTTAACAAAGAATCAAGATTTTCTCTGAACTTATTTTGGTACTTCCTTATTTCGTCTTGTTATATTAAAATTTCTTGTGAATATCTCTTATGGAATAATATTAATATGTATCATTTCTGAATGATACATGTTGATATATTATTTTGAAATATGCATGATGTAATTTATGATGTCATATAGTGGGATTGATTAAAAACTAAATCCATTTACAAAAACGAAGGACTTACTGCACGTAAAAAGTATATGTAAATTGTGGAACGTTTATGAAAAAACTGTTTATGAATGCCCTATTATACCTTTGATAAAATCTTATTTAAGTTATTTTCAATCACTTAAAAATAACGAGTTGAATGTTTTTCTTTTCTATGCCATCAATTCCAAAAGGAATGCAAGCATTAGGTGAGTATTATTGAAATTTGTGAACTACAGTTTTATTTTTCTAATGCGTATCTTACTAAATTTAATATCCCTTAGCCAAATTTTTCAACTTAAATACCAACTTGATGTTTTTATTGCTAATGTAACCACTTGTTAAAAGTTAAATATCTTGCATCGAAATTATTGTGCTTTTATCTTATTGCTTAAATGTATACTTTTTCATCTTTAGTTCTCTAAATTTATGTTGTTAACACCCAGCTTTGTAAGCTTGTTTTGTTGATTTCAGATCTCTATTTAAGTTGGAATATTTTTACCATTTGTTCTGAGGTAGTTTTCAATATTTAAAATGTTAAGAAATCATCAAAAAATATTATAATTAATCCATATCATCAAAAACTAAACGTGTCTCTTTTATTTACTTTTTACTAACATTTTTCTTAAGATGGAATTTGTTTCAAGTTTAACGAATTTATTACGAATGTTTGCCTTAACCTACTGAATTTTAAAGCTTATGCTTTTTGGTATAAGTAAACAATTTTACTATCTACTGTTAAGTCTCTTAGTTTTAAAATTTGAATTCTATACTCTTTCTAGTTTATCTTTAACCCTCCATGAATTTAAACCATATATTCAGACTTAATAGTGTTTACCTTTAAATAAAAATGATCTTTAGACTATAAAGTATTTATTCCTAACAAATGTTTTATATTTCAGTGTAAGTGTAAAATTGTATTTTAAAGGCAAAATTTCTATTAAAACATTTAAATGCCCTTGGAAGTTAGGGAAACATATGTTTGTTCAAAGGCAATAGAGGAGTATTTATTTTGATATAGTTCAAAATTAAAAAAGGAAACCATTTACCATTTGTAAACTGAAGAATAGTTGAGAATTTAATTTTTGTAAACTGTTTTCCTTGCAATAATCAGTTACTCTGCTACATTTATAAAGTCTCAATATTTATTTTAGTTGAATCTATTCAATCTACAACTCCTCGTCCACGCTCACCTCATATGAACAATGAAGAACCCATTGAGTATTCTCATTACCCTGGAGGCCAACCGCCTTGTCCCAGTGATGTGCCTCGTATAGAAAGAGATGATTTTCCAGCTCCTCCTTTTCCATTCACTGATCCAGGTATGTATAATCAGCATAATATATGCCACTATAGTAAAATAAGTTAAGAAACAAGCTTGATGCAGTTGCATATAGTGTTTAGTCAATAATTTTCATATTTCTTTATTACATTACAAATTTTATGATGGCTTAATTTAGAACGCCGAAGGAGATGGAGTGGAAGCTCTAAAGGAATGGAACCTGAAGAGGAACAAGAGGTTCAAGAAATTGTTAATGAAGTTGATCCTCAGCTGAAGAGGGAAGAGGAAGAATTGTCCAAAATTGCAACAGGAATAGGAAAGGTGCATAAAATGCTATGTTAATTTTTCCAATCTGATTTTTTGTATGCATTCATGAATAAGAAAATATTTGCTTATTGTTCCTTATTCTTGAGTACCAAAAATGCATGCAGTACTTTCACAAGCAATTTCAGGTTAAGGAAAACTATTACATTTAAGATGTATCAAATTGTTACTCTGATCATTTGAATACATAAATAATTTCAGTCATTTTTGAAACAATTTTTTTAACGTGTTAATTGTAATTTAACGTGTTGATTGTAATTTAATTTGTTAATTGTAATTTTTGTAATATCCCATTGACACGTTTACAAAAATTGTTACAGCACTAGTCCCACAAAAACATTTTAATATTAATGTAAAATATTAGTATTTTTAAAAATTATTCTGCATTAGATGATAAAATTTGAACAAGTTAAGAATTCATTGATATAGGTTATTGACATACACACACGAAAAATTAAGTTGTGAACATTTTGTATACCTGCACAAAATGAACCTTGCTATTTTTCCTGTTAGGTACTTTCCCAAATTCAGACACAAACCCTGGAGTGGGTATAAGTGTCCCAAATGTTTTTGGCTAAGAAATTGTTGCTTCCTGCCTATAGTGTAGCTAAAATTTTATTTTGTGTATAGCCTAAAGCTATAAAAGCAAATTTTAACCAAACTGAGAATTGAGACCTTATTGAAATCAGTTATTGTTTCATTCATGTATCAAAATTGGTACTTACTCTTTAAGTCCTATTTAATAATTAATTTTTCAGTTAAAATGTTTCCTACTTTGAGAAAAAGGATACTTGGATGATTTTATAGCTCTCAAGGAGAGAGTATTAAATACTCTGCCTTGACCAATCATAGTTGGGCTTTTACTAGAAAATTATAACTGAATAATCTTTTTAAAGAAACCATGTTTTAAGAAATAATGTGAAAAGTTCAGAAAATATCATGTGTGTTTTATGAATAAATCATACAAAATACTATTTTAGAAAAAGAAATTTAAAAAGTATAAAATTAACCCTTTTAAGGGTTTAAATACCCTAGAGCTACTCTATCACTCAATTTTTATCCTTAATTCATCAAGTTCTATAGAAACACTTTATTTAGCATTTTGCATTTGTAACATTGAGAATAATGTAATTTTTTTAACCAAATGAACTCTTACTAAATGATTGTTTGGTGTATTTAAATTTTTGTCACATTTAAGCAAAATTTAAAAGTATCATTTATTACAAACACATGTATCATGAAATAAAATAATAGTATTTGAAAATATTATAAAATAAAATATCCATTATCAACAATTACCATAAAAAGTTTGATGTTTGGTCAAATACACATGTAGCTTATGTGCTTGATGAACTAAATTCTAAAACTATATGCAGTGAAACTTGTTTGGGCCTACATTAGGTATTAGATAATCACATGTAAAATGTTTGGGTCTCATTTGGTATTAGATCAACATCTTTAAAATGGTCCCTCTACATCAGAGGTCGTCAACCTTCCACAGCTTTTGGAACCCTTCTAGTTTATAATATTCTTCAAGGAACCCTATATTTAGATAACAATTTAAGAGGTTTTTTTCCAATTTGTGTTATCTACTCAAGTTCCACCTAAACATGCTTTTACACATCACGAAAAACCGTAGGATTGACTATATCCAGAAAAAAAAATGTAGTAGCAGACCATTCTGTGAAAAACACTGGTGTACAGAGTGAAACAAACTAAGAAAAACTTTTTTTTCACTCTGAAATACATAAATGCAAAACAAATTATTACACACATACACAAGGACAAAATAATTAAAAAAAATACTAAGTAACCCAAATAAAATTTATTTGGAAAAACCATGGTGGTAGTCTAACCTCGGAAAAAATACATAGTTGCAGACCATTCTTTGAGAAACTGGTTTACAACGTGAGAAAAATAACGAATAAAACTTTATTTTATATGAAATACAAAACATTACACACAAACACAAGGACAAAAAATCCAAAGTAACACAAATAAAATTTTATACAAAAAAATTATTAATGACTAGCTGGGCTTGTTTTTAATTGCAAAGCATATACACTACCCTACAATAATGGACCGGATGCCAGGGGATTTGCATAAAATCCGACTACTTGTTTGTCGTGGTATGGCCTGAGATCGCATGTTGTTCCTGGTAAATTGAAAACTGATGCCTACATGAACATTTTGGACAATCAGATTCTTCCTACACTCTGGCAATTTTATGGAATGTTACTTCCAAGACGACAACGCTCCATGTGATGTTGCAGCCTCTGTCAAGCACTGGTAACAAGATATGGATGTAAAACGTCTTCCCTGGCCTTCTCCGAATCCTGACCTAAACCCCATAGAATACTTGTTTGACGAGTTAGAGCGACGCTTGCGGACCAGGGAATCCCGTCCGAAATCTACAGCTGAGCTGGTGACATTCTTACAGCAGAAATGGACACAAATACCCATAGATAATCACATGTGTCAAAACCTTGTTGAAAGTATGCCCAGAAGGGTTGCTAGTGTAATTGCAGCATGTGGGGGACCATCCCCATTATATAGCATGTATTCTTTCCCTTATACCATCCCATTTTTCTGTTCGGTCCATTATTGTAAGGTAGTGTATATATCCGGAGTAGGTTGAGATTCGCAAACAAATTTCATCTTGTGCATCTAACCTGTCTCTGTATTTAGTGTTTGTTACTGGGTACAGAAAGCAAAATCTTTCACATATATACGTTGAGTTGTGGTATAAGGCAGTTATGGATATTGGTTTGATTAGCAAAATTGTTGAATTTCGTCTCTGTGATCAATCCCATTAATGCGAAGAAACCCTTTCGAACTTTTTCAGAACCCAAGGGTTCTGCTTAACACAGAAGAACCCTGCTTTTAAGGATTGTTTAAAAATCCCATAAGGTTTATGTATACACTTGTATTGTATGAGTACCTTTTTGAGGTAATCACAGTTAATTAAGAGAAGTAAAAACAAAGCCTCAATGTTAATTGCTATAAATGCTAAATTTGTAAAACTGGCATGTTAAATCTGCTATACATCTGAATGTTATGGACCATGCAGTGACTCTTCAAAGGACATCTTATTCATGGCTTAGTTCTCCTTACTCCAATCCTACTTTAGCACAAAATAAGAAAAATAATTTTTGAAATGTTGATTTCACATGATTTAATTACAAGTTTATTTTTAAAACATTAAATGTTTAAAATAACTTAACTATAAAAGGATTTTGCAAATATTTCAAGGAACATACAAAACTGTTACTAGTGTAGCACTTAAGTGATTTTACAATGAAGCATCAAAGAAAGTTATTAAGATTATGAAACCACTCATAGCTTTTTTTATGCAATCATGACTTGTGCTTAATTTAAGATATCTTTGCAAAAACCAGGTTAAGCAAAACCCCTTTTGACAGAAAGCATGAAATATGTTTTAATCAGGCTCAGAGGTAAGGCATGGAACATTAAAACTCATTATATACAATTTTTTCAATCGAATAACATTTGAAGCAAAAGTATACAATTATCTGTAGCAATAGGAATTCTTAGTGTAGTTTTCAGCTAGATAGAAATTGCAAAAGGATGGAAAATTAAATATGGAGAGAAATTTTTGACTTGGATTGACTCTTATAAGTTTCTTTATTTGATTATCCATGTTATTTTTACAGTGTATAAATCATATAAAATTTTGCTTACAATAATGGGCTGGTTTTAAATGAATAAGTAGGATATTTTTACATCACAAGTTGAATATTATTGAAGTTTTTAAGTTATTTAAAAACAATGTTTTTAGGTTTTTTTGAAAACTGTTAAAGATAGAGAAAAAATCAAAGCTTGGAAACGATCTAATCTGGATCCAAGAAATGCATCCAGGACGCCTTCTGCTAGTAAAGAACCTCCTGTTCGATTAAGATACGATAATCCTGTGAATGCATGTATGTTTGATTTTAAGTATTTGAATACTTGTAGCATTTCTACGAATTGGAATATTTGTAGTTTCTAAATATTTGAATTGTTTTCGTTTCTAATAATGCACACTCCAACAAACCAACCTAAATCACTTGTAGCTGTCAAAATACTTTTAAATTGAATATAAAATTTCTAAGGAACAAAAATATGTTTCTTTTAGATAGTTACTGTCAGAGTTACTAGAGGAAATACTATCTCTTTTGTCAAGATTATTTTTAGAGATAAGTTGAATATAATTGGGGTAGCTCAGTAACTTTAAACTGCAACAAAAAAAGTGGGAGAGTGATACATTGATATAGGTTTTATATGCATACAGTGGCTATAGTATTCATTTTACACAATAATATTACTTAAATACTTTTTGGAATATTGAGACTTGATTTTTTACAATATTTTTTGTAAGTCTATCAGATTAAGTATCTAGGTTCCCTAACAGAAAACAATTCATTGAATTGATTAGTATTAGAATTCCCTTATTTCATTCTGCCCCCAAGTGATTAAATTGGTGTAAGGAACATGAGATAAATGTTTTGGAAACAAGCCTATTTTCACTTATAAACTAAGGATCTTATAATGTTCTTAATAATGTTTCTTTGGAGGATATATTGTGGTGTGGAATAGGAGTGGAGAGAGAAGGGACACAATAGGTTAACTTTTGTCCATTGAATTGATAATACAATCAGCTACCGCCACAGGATGTTATGATCAGTTCTAGCTTTTCCATTCTAATTTAGACCATACAAAATTATGAATAGTAATGATGCTTCCGCCGTTATCTTTTTCCTCTGTAATGTTTGAGGTATATAACTAATTAATTTTCTTTTCCTGTGTTAAAGAAAACATTTTAGCCTATAGCTGCATAAGATCACAAAACTATTTTGTCTTTAATTTTCATGAACTTCAAATAAATAAAATTTTAGGTCAGAAGATATTATAAACTCAAATGAATATTCTGTTGACACATCAGTAATTACTTTACAATGCTATGAATAATTCATCTATTTTCTTAATAATTTAAAAAATTTCTAAACAACAATGCTTTTTATTGTTATGAATTTCACTGTATTGTCAAATTTTATGAAGAATAATTTTTACTAATTTGTATGATATTAAACTTCTAATTACCTGAAGCAATCAAAATAAAATGATTCAGTGACTGTTACTGAAAAGTTAGACTTTAACCTTTCCGCAGCTTTCAATTATTTTAATTTTTACACTAAGATATTTACTATTTGTAGTTTTATTTTATATTTCTATTACGTTATTTATTCTCCCCCAAACTTAAAAATATAAATATTAATGTGTATGCATTGTATTTTAAATTAGCACCATCACGAGATTCTGATCATCCTAGACCATGGGAGGAAGAAGAATTTGATAGGAAATCTAGCTTTAGATCTTCAACTGGTCGACTTGTTGGTATTTTGCCTAATTACAACGGTAATATGTTAGAAATGCTATTAAATTTATTAATTTAATCCTTAAAATATTTCTAACCAATTAGTATATCTGAATCAATCTAATGCTTTGGTACGGTTCTGTTAGCTGTCATCAAGGCAATTGTTTGAACATATTACTGATATAACTTTAGTTTCTTCTCTGTTTTGTCTAATTTACAGTCGTCTCCTCACTACGGAATGTGCCAAAACCTGGTTATGGATTAGCTTCACGGTCACCTGGTCCAATGACTGGTCGAGACAGTGGATTAGGTTATGTTGTAAGTGTTTTTGTAATTTGTGCAAGGTTAAACTGGTTATTTCATATAGTATCACTATCCTAGTTCCATGGTTAGAATTGTTTTTGTTAACTTAACTATTTAAATGATTAGTGATGTATCGTGTTATAAATTTAGTATTAAATTGTATGTTTTTAATTTTGTACTAATGCAATATTTCTTTGTATTTTCTTAGAGCGATTTAACATTTGGAAGATTGGAAAAAACGCAAAGCTCCGAATTCAGCAGTGGGAAATCTGATAGTAAGTAAATCAGTTTCTAAAGTGGTTAAATTTCATTTTCCATATATTCAACTTTTAGTTTACAAAATCTGGGCCCTACTTTTGAGTATAGACAAAACTATTTGAAAGATCTAAACATGAAAAATTCTTTACAACTTTAATTCCTATTTCAATTAGCAAACAATTTATTATAGACCTAGTCTGCTACTAATTTTCCGATATTGTACTCTATTTTCCGCTTCAGAAACCCTAAATCTCAAATCAACTTTTTGCAGTCGGTTTCTCTTTTTAGTTAAAAGAATCTGACTATGCAGCACTAGTGAGTGTTCAAGTGGATAAGTGTTTACTTAAAATATGTCTGGGCAACTAATGTTTTTAGTATCTTATTGCCCACTTTTATCCTCTAATGCTCCTTCAGTGCCCACATTAAGTTCACTGTTGGAGACTACCCTAGTTTTCAAACTAGATATCCTAAGAATGTTCTGAGTGTAATAAGACATTCAAAATGTATTTATCTGTTTAACTTTATTCCTATGCAAAAAATGACCATTTAGCCTTCCTACCATATCCGTTATCATTGTTTGAAATACAATATTGCCTTTTTTAAGGCACCAGGTATTCATAATTATTAATGAGGAATGACCATGTGAATTTGACCAATACGAAAATCAATTTTACTCATACAACTGCAATTTTAAAATTACAACAAACACTTCAGATTCAAAGTATTAATGATATAGTCAATTCTGTTTTATGTACGTTTTGAACTTGATTACAACTTTAAATATGGTTTAAAAATTGGCTATCTGATTGTCTTTTAAAATTTAATTATAAAAACAAATTTTATCTAAAATAGTCTGAATATACTGAAATGATAGTATTAGTGATTGTTAAATATAGTTCAGAATTCTTTGAGTGCTTATTAGTAAGTGGTGGTAATATTTTTACTGACACAAATTATATTTGTAGTTTCTACAATATCTGAACAAGGTGACAGATTATTTGTGGTAAGTTCTTCAAGCACTTTGAATCGCATGATCTAAAAGCAATTATAAAGGATAAATCTCACTGTTAAAGGTTTTAAATGTTATCTTTTTTTATTTACCTTAATAAATTTTCAATTAAGCATTTGCTTTTAAATGCTTTAAATTTGTCTTTATTTCTGAGTTTGTTTAAAATATTGCATTTATAAATATTTTGTTCCCCATCAATTCCCCAGGTTAAAAATGGTCAAATTTGTATCATAGGAATCAGAATCGATTTAGTTTAAAATAAGTTTGCTGTGTTGTAAAAAATCAGACATTTGTAGTTTGTCTTAATTTTGTTTTAATATTATGTTTTAAATATCCTGATATTTGAACTCGGTTTGTAAAATCACTTTCATTCTAACAGCTGATTGAATTGCTGTCACTTCACTATTAAAAACGTTACGTTATGGCACTATTAAAAATACTTACAAGAACTCCCTTTTTAGCAAACACGGATAATCATTTAAAAAATTGTCTTGAAGTTTATTAACATTCCAATTTTTTGTTGTTGTTTAGTGTTGTGAGAAACGATTAATTACATTTTTGCTTTCATTTCTAATTCTAGAATCACAGTGGAAGTGGAATTTTCAGAGGTACCCCTTATTCTGAAGGATTCAGAGGATTCCGTTATCCAACTTATAGCCCTCATTTGCGCCATTCACTGCCAAACGTTACACTTCATCTTTCTACTGAACCACCAAAGGTATTTAAATTGGTTACTAATTTTCGTTAAATTCATTTTTAGAAAAATTATTATAAATTCAACTTTTTTTCATAAATGTATTTAAAAAGCACTTAATGATTATGTAATAGTAACGTGTTTATTTTTAATTTGGTTCTTCCCTATTTCAGCTGTACCCTTATCACTTACTAATAACTTCAAATTATCGTCTTCCACCAGATGTTGATAGATGTCATTTAGAGGTAATAATCATTTAAAAATTGTTAAATGCATTCTTCTCTAAATTGGTAATACTATACTATATTTGATTTCTGAAAATTCTTTCTCTTCTAATTTTTTAATACTCTTCAAATTTTTTAATTCTTATTCATACTTGCAAATACACATCTTACTGAATATTGAATATATTCTCTATATTTGCTAATTTTCTAAAGACAAATTATTGTCTTTTACTAAACATATTTTATCTTTTGATATTAACAATAAAAAGCAGATGAAGATGAAATACTGAGAAAGTTTAAACCAACTAATGTTTTTATTAATTTTATAATATACACCGTTTCCCTGTATGAGTCAAATTAGTATATCTATTTAATTTAAAAGGAATGTATAAAAAAATACTAACTTAATTTAATAATTAACTGTAATTTTTTCATTCAATGGTACAGAGGCACTTATCTAATGAAGAGTTCCAAGCTTTATTTCACTTAACAAGACTTCAGTTTTACCGCTTGCCTGAGTGGAAGAGGAATGACTTAAAAAGAAGAGCAAGATTGTTTTAATGAATGTTCAATATTAAATTTGTAAAATAAATTAGTTCATGTTATGACTTAATCATTTATTGTTATTTTCACTAATCATCCATTTTCATAAGAATGCAACTCATCTGCTTTTTGTAATGAAAAATGTATCTAAGAATGAACTGTATTAAGATGGGACAGCTGGAAATGCATATTGAAGCTGGATGTATGAATTAAAACATACTGTTTATTTGAAATGCATTAAAATCAAATAATTTTTTCATATTCTAGGAAGTGTTTTTTCTTATTTAATTACAAATGGATATAGAGTATTTTATCATTGTAATTGAGGAGGGTAAATTTGTGCTTTACTTTTGCATCATTTAAACACTTTCCCAGTACAAAGTAGGCTTCATATCTGTTTAAATTAATGAAACTTTATGAAATAAGTAATTATATACATCCAAATCATCCCACAAGTATTATATAAAACTAGGTTATGTATCTGGATATTAAGATATTTTAACTTAACATGGTTTCTTGATAAAAATTGAAAAGTGGTTTTATTAACCATTTTCTTGATGGAAATTAGTGCACTTATATTCTCCTTGATGCCAAAGAAAATCCATAGTATTTCATACAATCCAGTATTTCCTGTGTATTTTTACTATCTACCTTGATATATATTTCGTATGGCTTAACTTTCCTTTTAAATATATTTATTACTACTTGTTATGAACATGTGAAATGTATTGTGTTTATAAATATTTTATATAGGACTATTTATAGGTAGAAATATAAATTTAATTTGTGTTTATAAATCCTTATTTTCCTTTTTATTTATTTAAACTCACTTTTAATACTTTTATATCAGACAGTATATAAGTAGAAATGTTTGCTTTCATTTTCTATTTTATTCCATGCTACCTCTTTATGTTAAATCATGAAACACCGTATATAAATATGTTATGGCCATCGCAAAAAAAAAAAAAAAAGATTATTTTCACATTCATATTTTACTGAAACAAAAATTTTGGGTTGCTTCAACCACAAAGGTATATATTTTTTATTTTACCTTTCTCATAATTGTATTAAAAATACTACATTGGCTGCAATTTGAAATGTTTGTAAAAGTGCATGCAAGCTAGGAAAAAAGTTATGGATTTATTTAAACATTTTTGTTTTTGACCTATATAAGGTGATATCAAATAATGTCAAATGAAATTTCTTTTCTATTTTTCTTTTCGTTTTCATTTAAAATTATAAGATTTTAAAATAAGCAATAAAACAGCTTAAAATAAGTAATTGTTTCCCTCATAATTTAAATTATACTGGGGGGGCCAAAAGTTAACTTTTGTATCAAATTTCAATATTTTTTATGAACTTTGAAAATAATATACATATATTTAAATTATTAAACTGGGTGATCTATCCTGAATTAAATGGAGTTTCAGTTATTGCTATTGAATTAATGGATATTTTCTTTGAATTTGCAGTGCACATTTTGCTCTTATTTTTTCTTTTGTGCTCAATTATTACAATAGTCCTCCTATAAATAATAAATTTAATATTTTATCTGAATTAAACCTGTTATGGGGGAAAGTTTGAATATTACAGATAACCTGTTTTGCTGTTAACACAGGTTTTACACATGTGATGCTCATTGTAACTGATCCTTGAGTTCATTACTAATGACTTAGTATTAAGTTCAAGTAATTTAAAATTATGTTTATCACTAATTTATCTGTTAAATAATCTTTCATAAAAAATAAAACCTGCATTTTGGTAAAAAGTTATTTACCATTTCTGTTTATCATTTATAATTTCGTTATTTAATAGGTATTATTCGTTGGGTTTATATAAAACATGTATTCTAAATAATATGTCAATGAAACACTTGACTTTCCAACTCATGATTGCAATCAATTACTTTTCTAGTCCAAAATATCAAACACTAATGTTCTAATAAATTCTAAAACCTTGTAAAAAGTTATGAAAATTCTTAATATAAAAATTAATTTAAGATTATCAAATGTTTCAAATAGGTAACAATAGTTATATTTTTACTTTAATTTATCCATAATTCAAATATATTTGAAATATATCAACCTAAAAAAGTGTAAAAGCCAAATTTTTAAAGTAAATTTCTGTTCAATGAATTTTGCTGAAAATTTCTGCAGAATTTTAGGGGGGAAATCGCGTGTCTACATTCTTACATTTTTATGGAATTTTTGTGTTGAATTGTTTTCTTAACATTCTTCATAATAATTTTATCGCAGTCTCTTGTCTAACAATCAAATATTTGTGCTGTGGATGATCATAGTTACGTAATCTTTCAAGTTTGTGTTTTATTTCTTAATCAATTCTATGACATTGATTAGGTACAGTTGGTTTTATTTGTACCAATTTTCGTCTTCGTTCTTTTTTATTTTAAAATATTTGAGAAATTGTTACAAATATTTTTAATTTGCAAAATAATTCATTTTTGTCATCAATGTTCATCCTTAAATATATGCTGTGCTTGTATAAATGCTTTGCATTCAAACTTTATAAATGTTATGCATCTTATTTTTAAAGTTCATGTTTGCTGGCTGACCAATTATTCTGAAGTGCTGTTGCATATTTTTTATGCAATACTCTTTTTACTGATATTTGTATGCCTTCTACTTGGTTTTAAAATTTTTACAAACCAAGTGAACTATATTAGTTCGCTTACAGTATTTTGAGAAATCATATACCTTCTGCTGCCTAGTAAATTTTAATAAAGCATATTTTTCTTATGATGTGAAGTTCTATATGTACGTGCTGAAAAAGTAAATAAAAATCTATGTAATTTTTAATTTAATGATATTTATAATAATTTCATTTTATAGCAAAATTTAAGGATATTTTTCATAATTTTGCATGCATAATAGAATTATACTCAATAACTTTCCTTATCATTTTAATTTTGTTGCTAAATAAAATCTAATTTGGAATAAGAATGAAAAACGTAGAAATATTTATCAAAAAAAAAAATTATATGTTGAACAAAATTAATTAAGTTATATTATAATTACAAAAGTATCAACTATTTATAGTTGAACCTTTTCTTAAATAAATCTTTAAATCATCTTGACTTTGACTTATCTCATTTTCGTAAATTTTGTTAAGAGTGAGGATAACTATAATTAATTTTTAAATTGCCTTTTTTAAGGATGTTTTCAACAAACTTTCTTGTATGAACTTTTTAGTTATTATTAAAATATTTTCACATTATTCAAATACATTTTAGAATTCTAGTCTTGTCTGAACTACATCCCATTTCATTTCATTTCATTTCTACAAATTGTATTAGTGTTCTTTGTCATAATCTTATAATATCCTTAATTACAATTTGAAGAATTTTCAATTATTTCTCCCTCTTTGTACATCAATTAAGTAACACTTTTTAGTAAAAAATAAAACTGTTGAAATAATTGCAAACAAGGTATTGTTTTTATTCACTTAGAACTCATGCTTCTGTTACATTTCTTCATATCATTACCTGAATGCAAGCACTAGGAAACTCTTTTGAGATAAGGGAAGAAAGAGTTTACTATCAATCCCAATTTCATATATTCCTACATTTTTCATGAATTTAAGAGTATGATGGAAAAGTGGTAAAACAATTACCTAATAATTAAATTTAAAAAACTGAAATTATATAGTTAAATATAAGTATAACTCAAAGTACGCCATTTTTCGAGTTACCTAGTTCAAGCAGCCAGGTGACTTCAAGATTTCATATTGTTTTAATTTGATTTAACGTTTCTCATTTTTGTATGCATCTGATTTAATGCAATGCTCTTTGAAAATGCAGCAGACTTAAGTTGTAGCAATGAACTACTTTAAACTACTATTTTTAGTGATGTTTTTATTTATTCGTAGCCAAAGCAGGGTTGTAACAGAACCAGAAAAACGGAATTCTCAGAAAACTTTTAATTCTGAAAATATCGGAAAATTTTCAGATTTCACAAAAAATCATGGAACTTTTTAAATTTTGATACCTTAAGCGGCAACTGTTATCATTTGTCCTATTTAGAGATGCTCGATTAAGAATAATTTGAGAATCGAATAAATCGTATTCGCTGAAATCATAATTCCAATAAAGAACACTTGCGACGTAATTTTCGAACACCGCGAAAATTACGCGGTTTTCGTGGCTGGAGCGGCTTGTCGCCATGAGGCCGGCATTACAGTGGTGTACAATTTTAAATTTGTGTAACTAATGATGGTTATTTTTTTGTGCATTAAATTAATATTTTTTGCTTGCTATTATATTTTGTAAAATTGTTTGCTACAGCTTCAGTCTACGTTTATAGCGGTGGTAATGGCCTTGGCGCACTTCTAAAGTCGCCAAGGAAATAATTATTTCAAATGAACCAATTAAATCAAACGCCACTTTAATGGATTTTAAAAGAACTTTCTACAATATTCAAAATGAAAATTTGAACTTCCTGCTTGCCGAGCAATACAGTAATACAGACGGGTTGCCTTAACCTGTCAACTCGCTTCTAGAAGTGCGCCAAAAGAAAAAGCGTCACGACCGTTGTCACCGCTATAAATATAGACTGATGATAATACCAATTTCTTATGTATACTAGCCACTGCGTGGCCAGCATGGCGTTGCCCGTGGCGGTTCTTTTCGTGGGGTCAAGGGTGACCGGACCACACTGCTTGCTAACCCCCGATGATTCCTACGAATTCCCATTTGTTTTGCGAAGTTTGGTTTCCAAATGTGAATTCGTAGCCTATTGGATAACAGCCATCACGGCGTTGTCAAATGCGGCCAAATTCGAATTGCGAAGAGATCCAATCGGCGTAACGTCACAATATCTTGCGAAAATATAAATATTTAATTGAAAAATTATTAACAATTTAAAAATGATTTATTTAAAGAAAATCATATTTTTAGGTATCGATCTGATCGGAAATTTTCCGCAGATTTCAAATCCGTTGAAATGTGCATGTTCTTCATGGAAATGAAGGTTACATTTCTGACTAACGGGATTGCCAAATATCAAATTTATCGTAGCAACAATTACCATAAAAACGAATTTTTTTATTTTTCGAGGAAAAAGGCTCGCGTTTTTTTACTGTTCTCTGAAACTGTTTTCTCTTTACTGTTTACTGAAAGTTACGAGATTTACACGGTTTATTTAAAATTGTACAGGGAGAATGGACAGATGGAGAATGTTTTCACTGATGTAGCTATTAGTTTATTGTGCATTAATTTAATCGTTAAAAGTAAAAAAAAGGAGTCTTGGTTTGTGAAGCAATCTCCGGGGGTTGGCGAGCAGGGGTCGAAGCCCTCGCTGTGACGTCATGGACCGGAAAGTCAAATCAGGATTATACGAATTATTAAGATAGTTTCGCCGTCGCACAGGAGATTAACTCTACAAAAGAAGTGTTGGTTTGCGAAACAAACCAAATGGGATTCCGTAACAATCCCCGGGAGTTGGGGAACAGGGGGCGGAGCCCCCTAGTATCTCTAATATTATAAAAGGAAGTTTTTTTTTTTGTTCTGACGTAAGTGACATAGTTCTGACGAATCTATGTCACTTACAGTGATGAAGATTTGGCAAACAGGTAGTCCGAATCTTTTGCAGTTTTAGGGTCGAGGCAAATTTTAAAATTTAATCTAGAACATTTTTAAATGAATTTAACAGTTTTTTCACAATTTTTCTTTCTTCCGTGGAAAGAAGAAACATCAAAATTTAGACTTTTCACCTTTAGACCTTACGTCACCTTGACGTCAGCCTTTGGAACCATGCCAAATTTTTCATCTCCAAAGAATCTCCTCGGTGTCGCCCGTCGGGCTAACCACGCAGTGGCTAGTATAAAATATTTGAAGAGAAAAAAATTCAAAATATTTGTGGGAAATGACCCTTTTACCCCATTTGACCCTAAATGTTTAAACATTGTCGTGTGGATACTATATATCGATACCACACACACAATTAGTGATCACGATATTTCTTGAAGGAATTGTAAAATCAGGGAAATTTTTGTGACACTATCGGAAATATCAAGAAGCTTTTTTTCGAGGATTTTGTTGTTACCCTACAAGGAGTTCCACTATTAGCGGTATTACTTATATTAGCTGAAAGTATTACTGAAAATAAAAGAAAATTACAAACCAAAAACTATGCCAACTAGCCCTGGTCTCACCTATACCTATTCTTTGACTTTGTAAAAGCGAACTTGAAACCGGAGGGTTACGAGTTCAAATCCAACCAAAGACCGCCGTGTACAAAGGCTGGTGCGCGTTATATCTGTCGAGGCCTCAAATACCCTCACGTTGACATGGTTTGGGAAGGGGAGACACCTCAGGTGTGGCCTCGTCGTCTGACCGTAGTTCAAAATTGCGTGTTGTCCTCAGATCTTACCCTTCGGGATTGATCCCGGACCGTAGTCAATAGCCCATTGTGTTGTTCCAGTGTGACTTTACCTACCTACCTAAAAGGTTTTACGACTTCGCACGGCTCTGAAAACCACAATTTCAGGTCACAGCTTTGCACACATGAAAAAACTCATTGTCACGTGTTTCCAACGGTATCTTGAGTGACTGGCTATCCTATCAGCCAGAGAATTCAAAAATTTTAACTGACAGTCTCTTCACTAAGGAATTTGGTTCAAAATTACATGGTGTCCTCGGATCTATCCCTTCGGGGATTCTTCCCGGACCGTCGCCAATAGCCCGTTGTGTTGCTCCAGTTCGATATTACCTAAATACCTATACCCCTTAACTAAGGAATTTTTAATTTCCAAAAATTAACAGAATATGTTCGTTGACTAACAAACATTTTTCACTGTGAAAATTTATTTAGATGAAATTCCGGTCCACCCTAGCCGACCAACCGGTATAGTGGTTAAGGTGTTAGCCTCTAGATCGGAAGGTTCCTGGTTCGAATCCGGGTGCGGGCATGGATGTTTGTAAACGTATGGTGTAGAGGCGGCTGGTGCACCTTAAATCTGTCGTGGCCGAAAGTCCTCACGTTGGGTTGGCGTGGAAGTTTGGAGAGTGGGGTACCAGCTCAGGTGTTGTTTCGTCATCTGACCGTGGTTCAAAATTACGAGGTGTTGTCCTCGAATCTTTCCCTTAAGGGACTGATTCCGGACCGTCGTCAATAGCCCGTTGTGTTGCTCTAGTACGACGTTAACTAAAAATTACCATTACCGGTCCACCCTAACGTAGAAATGCTTTAAAAAGTTTATTGAACATTTCGTGTGTATGTGTAAAAAGTGTACGATATCTAAAATTTACATTGACAGGTATGCATTTCCCAGTTTTTCTTAATAGCTGATACATTCCTCTACTCGTATGTGATCTATATTTGGATAATATTTTATTATTTTAGGTGTTCAACTCCCAGCATAAAAATAATGTAAGAATCAATATTGTAAGGACCCCTGAGAAGTTGGCATTTCTGATGACATAGAAGTCACTCCTCTCGTTCTGAAATAGGCCGAAGGTCTTACGAATTGGTTATTTATATTGCGTTGTTTTTTCTTATGGCTGTTTTTTATCATTCAAAACCAAATCAAAGTGATGATGGGTACACTTCAAAAGAAACTGGACTGATCCGGGAAGATTAAAACTATACCCAGATAGTTCTCTAAAGTTAAACGCAATGTTCTCATGTTACTTCATTTGCATTCTCATTTTTAAGGATGGATAAATGCCAAGATATTCACAATTGAACCAGTTCCAAGATTATGTTTTATTTTCAAGTATGCAAGTTATTGCTGAGAGCACTTTGTTTTAAAACAATTGAGCGAATGTCTTCAAAGTTTTAAGTAAAAATAAATTATAGCTTCGTTGTCCTTTTCCAATTCAGCTTTCATCCAATAGGATGGAAGCTAAATTTAACGAACCAAAGATGCATTTTCGAAAAAAGTAGTTGTCTTTTTCACTGCCCCCAACTCTACTATTCCTATAATTCCTACCATTTGTCGTGAAAAGCTCTTACTTTTTTTTAAACTATTTTATCAATTTTTTTTTTAATTTTTTTTCTTTCAAGATTTCAATTTTGCTTAATTTGGACTGGACTTAGTGACAGAAAAAAAACCTCAATATTTTTTTTAAACTTAATATTTTTTAAATTTTATTCTTATTTTGTTCAGTTTTTTTTTTTAATCTATCAATTTAATACGATTACTAAATATTAAAGCAGGCCCATTTATCAAGTGCAATATTGACAATACTGGAGATTGAGGTCCCTTCGGGGCCAAGTTCTCCATGACCTCATCAACACCTAAAGCGAGAGATAAGTTTTACTGATTGATTCAATGTTTTGTACATTTAGGGCTAAGATTAGGTTGCTTTTGTCCTATTCACAATTGCTTTTAGCGTGACCAACTGACAGCATAGGATCCACCCAAATCGCAAAAACCACCTAAAATGAAGTAAGTAGAAATAAAAAATAAGTCTGAAATGTAATGAGAGCTACAGTGCCGAATCACACCTATTATGACAGATCTTATGACCTACAACCCGAAATACCTTGCTTTTCATTCAAAATTTGAACTATAAAAGTTCAAGGTAGAAATACTTTGTATATAAAATATAAATCCATTTGAAGGTTACTGGGATCAAATTAAAACCAGAACTTTGTGCTTTTTCTTTCATTGCAAGTTTGGCTTTCAAATTTATTTTTGAATTAAAGCGTATTTTTAATTCAAAAATTATTTCTTACTTTTTTCCATCAAATTGATAAGTTTTTCAACCGATATTTTATGTGTTGCTCCAGTGCGACATTAATTAAGATACCTACGTACCCGATATTTTATGTACCAAAACATGTTTTATTTTTCAAATGTTATTAAAAGCTAACATTTCTCGTTGGTAAAAGAAAATATACAGAAAGGAGATAATAAAAATTTATTGAAAATTTCAGTTCAGAGGAATGGCATTGTGTCTATTCCACTTAAGTATATTATGATTTATTTACTGTACACATGTTAGACACTGTATCCACAAACTTGAAATAATCTATTGTACGAGTTGTATTGGAAGTAGAACGCAGACTACTTTTTCATTGTTGTCGTCTCTAAGCTCCCATTTCACATCAGCTCGAACCTAAATCAAAGAGAAGTTAATTGCTTTTTGTGAATTTCTCAAAATAAGGTTCTCAGGTAATTTCGAGGCATCCTCTCTTTATCATATCACTCAAAGAGTGAATTCAGGTGTACAATTCGACAGGAAACATCTGTTAGAAGTTTGCGTGTTCAAACCATGTAAGGGTCGCTATTAGTGGGGCCAGCTTTTACAGGTTGCAAGACTTCCCATATTTATTGAGCAGGGAGTGTTTATCTAGGTATATGTATGCTACTGTTCTCATTCAATTCAAAATAAAGTAAAACGTTATTGAAATTTAACCTGACTCAAACTGAAAGTATAAAGAAAAATTACAGCTACATCAATTTTTAAAATCGTGTTCACTCGCGACGCTTCCACAAATTCATATCAAATTGCATAACACTTCATTTTCAATAGCAATGTCCAATTTGACACCACATTTCAAATCTATAACATATAATCTATAAAAGGGATAAAACTGAGAGGGATTTTGTTGCTATGTAAGAGGGGTGTTCTATGTAAAATATTCATAAACTACAGGACGAATTAAGAACCAATGTGGTACAGGTTTGGCGATGCTTGACGTTAATTTTAATGCCAGGGACATGTTGAAATTGCGTTCATGCAACATGCCAAATTACGACACAAGTTACGAAAAGGTGACCAAAATAGTAGCGCCCTCTGTATTTAGCTTTGCAGAACCCTCTTATTAGAAACTAGGGAGTTGGTAAGGACGAATTGTACACAAGACGGTTTATTGGGCCCTTCGAATTTGATGCCTCTGACGTCGTACAGCACAAACCAAATGAATAAACTAATCAATACAAGTTGGTATACCTAATAAGTGGTTAATCAGACCCAAAACATGTTTGTCACATGCCTCTCCTCAAGGGAATATAAATTACTGCTAATCTCTATTTCAATCTAAAACCAGAACGAAGATCGATTTTACTTCCGGTTACCCAAATACTCGCGAAAGATATATTTGGGTTACCTTTAAATGAAGTATATATCAACGCTTTTGCGGCGTTTGGTGTTTATTCTAATTTGCGTTGATCAATTAACCGTCATATTTCAATTATAAATTCATTAATTGAAATTTATATAGGCAACTTGCTAAAATCGCATTCGAGAGACTAGCCAAGCGACTTCACGTCTGTAAGGCGGCGAACAGGAAACACGTGTTGTACTGCAAAATAACACTACCTACACTACATTTAACTTCACAGAAAAAAACATCTCGTATCGTACTCTGGATTGATTAGCTAAAATGTTTGAGTACTATAATTACTTTTTTATGGTCATCTCATAGACCCTCGGATCTTTTCCTTCGGGTTTGAACCCGTACGGTCACCAATTGTCCATTGTGTTGCTCCAGTGTGACGTTAATCAATATATCTACCTACCATAGACTTGAAATATAAGTAAACTGAGCTTTGCCATTGAAAGTAGCTTCAAAAATGTGACCAACATGTGGATGATAGGCACGTGACTGTTCTGTGAAAAACTGACTTGATTGGCAGATTTGGCATTTTATTGCCTCGTTTGGCAATACAACATCTTATGACAGGGTAGATATGTGGATGTGTATTTCTGGAGCGCGGCGACAAAAATGACAAAATCACCCCAAATAAGAACTATGTTGCGCGGTCAAATCATATGATATGAATGGATGGGCGTCTTCTCCCGTCCTGTGGACCAATCAGATGATGAATGTTTGTTTCCACCCGGCTGACGAAAGTAGTCTAAGGGTCAAGTCCCTACTGGTTTTGGGAACATAAAAAGACCACCATTACTCAGTCTACTTTTTTTCCCCGTGGTTTATCTATTTCATAATTATTCATGAAACGAGTTACTAAAGGTTTCTTACTTAAGTAAATAAATGTTACTTACAGTGGGGTACGAGTTGCGAACTTCGATATCATAGGCATAATCGTAAATATTGCCTGCTTGAATGGGGCATTCAATATCACTATGTTCACAAGCACTGGGCTTTTGAAGAGGGAAGGGCATAGAAATTCCACTTACTATCCCATGCAATACAGCCCGAAGATTTTCGCTGTCAGTAACTAGAAAAAGAAGATAAATGTAATAAAAAATAGATTGAAAAAGTTTAATACATGATACACAGGTGTACAAGACTTAAGAAACGCTATTAGGTATTTTTAAAGGATGACCTCAAAAGTAAACGAAACTCAGTGGTGATTTGAATAACGGGGCATATTCATAGATATCTGGTGCATATTCAAATAATAATAACAAAATAACAGTATGATTACTCAAAGTATGCTTCGAGCTGTCTTCTAGCCGTGGCTCAGTGGGTATCCTATTTGTTCTAGCAATCTGAGTTGTAAGTGACCCAAGTCCGATTCCTTCCTGGGTGTATTTCTCTCTTCTGTGTGTCATAAAAACTTTCGTTGTGTGTGAATATCTATCTACTTGAAGTTGTCTGTCTTGTGTTTGGCGTATCTTGACCAAATATGGCCCCTTGAGCCATAACCAACCACCAATCTAACATTGTGAAGTATCGAATGCTTTCACTCAGATTTTAATCCTCCAAGTGATTTCGAAGAGATATCTCGACCATCAAGATCTTATCAAGTTTGTTAATGACGTGATAACTCGTCCATCGAGATCTTATCAAGTTTGTTAATGACGTGATATCTCGTCCATCGAGATCTTATCAAGTTTGTTAATGACGTGATATCTCGTCATCAAGTTATTGCTGATTTTTTTGATGACGACGAGATCAAAATTTGGTCAGTTTTCTATGACGTGTATCTCGTCTTTTAAGATCTGGTCAGTTTTGCTAATGGCGAGATACCTCGTCTAGACAACTACCACAAGAGGGTTAACAATCGTTAAAAACAAATTTGGTTTGGCTGAGTTTCTATGGTGCAAGGGCCATATTTGGCCAAGCTGTGCCAAACACAAGACAGACACGAGAGAGGCATTTACACATAAGAAAAGTTTTACTAATACAGAATGAAAGAAATACAACCAGGGTAAGTTATAGGAATTTAACCTCCGTCACCACCAGTTTTGAAGATATTTCCTTCTTAACTAGCACAGCAGTATAAAAACTGAGAGGCATTTTATGTCAAGCTGAATGTAGGTGGCAGTAGGGTTTCTGTGGGAATACGTGTTTCTTGGCTTGTTTTCTAATAAGATTTCTACACTTCGCCAACAAAAGTTCCAATAAAATAAATTTCAAGCTTATATTTGTAGAGTACGATTTGATATCATTTTAATATTTAAAAAATGTATTGTGTTTCATTTAGTAGCATTGTGTTTCAAAAAGTATTGTTTCGTCAAGTTATGTTTATAGTATAGTAGAAAATATTTGTTTTTGTGTATTTTATTATTTTTCATGTAATTGAGGTCTGCTGGTTCTTGATGTGGTCATAAGGCTTGGTGAAGTCTGTGAGGACACAGGACTGCCAGGAGGGCCGAGTGTAGAATCGGAAATCGCTTCTCGCGAGGAGTAATGTCCATGACATCAATACACAGCAATATGAGTGCTTGCACGTGTGGGGCTCCAGAAGTTAACGCAAACGAGCGGTTTTATAAAATCTATATGTGTGTGTTATCTCAAAATGCGGGGCGATTCTTTTTCTGGAAGCTGAGTGCTTCAGTCGAGCAGATTCGCTCGCTATTGTCCGCGGGTGGCGTTTCCGTGACATCGTAAACCAGTAATGATGTTTTTTATATTAGTGATTATATTATTATTTAAGTCATTGTAAATACCTCGCAATCATTTAAAAAGTAAATATTGTTCTAAGTTTTATCGTTTTCTGACTATTGAATCATACCCCACCGAGCCAATACTACATATATGATAGTGGATTTGTCAAGACCAATCAGATGTAACGCCAGCGTTGCAAAATCGGCAATAAACTACTATGGAAGTAGTGTACTTACGTGATTCGAATTTTACTTCATATGTGTATGTTTCTCCTTTCTTGAATTCGCATATATCCTTGTCTTCGCATCCTGTTACTTGCACATTGAGAATTTTTCCAGTTTTTGAGCCTAAATTATGCAAGATGAATGACGAGTTAATGAGTTAATTATAAAGATAGAAACATTCATTAAATTAACAAGATGAAAATAGTAGATAAATACTAAAATATTTAAAACATTCGAAATTTCTAAATATTTATCTCATTGCAGAATGAGGAGAAAAAAAAACAATATTTTGAGAAATTCAGCTAAAATTAATGCCAAGTAGATTGAAAGAAGTGATCAATAGTAAAGAAGGCCCCATGAGATGTTAATCCTTATTACTGAATGCTTAAAAAACACATTAAAATATGTTGAAGCAAACCTAACACCCCCGGTCTTACCCCACTAGTCGGGTAAGACCGGGTGACTTTACTTTTTCTGCAAAAAAATCATTGTGAAAAAAAAAGTAGTGAAACTATGACTTTTCAGGAATGATACAACGTACTCAGTTAAAAAATGAATATTTTAATTAGATCTCACAATCTCTAAGTCGAATAGTTTAACTCCAACAGGCTTTCGAGTCATAGCCAACCCCTAGTTATTTTCAAGTTCATTGTAATAGTTCGTTTTTAATATATCCCAACCATTAAGTTTAATGTGTGCACTGTACAACTATACACATAAATATGGGGTATGTGCTGCTTATTATATCTCTAGACTTCATCTTGGCAGCAGAATAGCCAGTAATATATGAAAAATGTACTAAGCTTTTAATAAAAACTAAAAATGATAAATAATTTCTATAAAACAATGGTTGTTTATAATATGAATTATATATAAAATAAGCCTCAGGCTCAATTCTGCTCTAATAAATAACTATTTCCTAAAAATTAGGTTTTAAACGGAAATTTTTCGACTATTCTCCGAATTTGAATGTTTGGAGAATATTATAGTATTAGTCTCGTTCTAATAGCCAACTCTATCGCTTTTCTAAGCTTAGGGCTGTTTTCTCTTCTTGGAGTTATAAGTTATAGTTTCTGATTCACCAACATAGGGTTCTTCCTCCACACTGCCTAAGCTGGAATTTATTTTTTACTTTTCCAACGAATTAATAATATTCTTGAAAAACTAAACTTCTTAAAGAGTTAGTTTGTAAACTATTTTCTGTAGGCCCACAAACAACTCCTTTATCTTATTGTTGGATATATTGCGGATCTAGGATAATCCGATCAATAAGTCTCAACTACTTTCGACTTTCTTTTCTTTTCTCGGAAAGACGTAACTTCATCAATGTACTAATAGAAATGAATCTATGATCGAAAATACATCAAAATATGTCGGAAGTACATCTCACAATCAGAAAATTGACTCTTCCATTTATACAACTCATACTTTTAGTGACACTATGTTCATGGTATTTTTAAACATTTCGGAACTTTTTCAGCTCTACAGTTATCTTATATTTGTTGTTATAAAATATGACTCCATTTTTGAGATTTTGCGAGATACAGATAGTTGCATATTTGGTTGGTTTGGGGTATTATGCCAAGCTACCGCCAGTTACATATTTAATAATTCTCAAAGGAAAAGAAAATGTACTGTGCACAACATACAAAAACCAGTTCTATATTCTGTATGCGATAACATTGTCCAAGAATTGATATTCTCAAGGACATGGAAACATAGTACATGAATAAAACAAAACAACAATTGGTTGGGTTTTTTTATGGCCCAAAGCAAGGGCCAGATCTAGCCAAACTGCACCAAACAATGATTTTCATTAAGTATATGGGCCTATACGCAAGGAAAATTTACTGACCAGAAAAGAGAAACACAGTAGTTACAAATAAAACAGCGAAGTGCCCATTAAAGAATGAATTTTTTATATAAACAGCTCTTGCTTTTAGTTCATTTCTTATTTGTGAGGATAAGTTCAATACATCCAGCTCGTTTACAGTTTTAAGTTTTCGTATAGAAATAGAAATATACTGTCTCTGTTCCGGAAGAACAATGATGCAACTACAAAATTTCAGTGAATTTTCAAGATATGCGTGGCATTATTTGAAAGTAACATAATATGCTATTAAGTAACACCACTTTCATTACCATATCAAAATTTCTCACATGTTGTAATTAATATTAATCATGAATCTTATTCTTAGTCTTCTTTTTCGAATAAATTAATGAATAGTGGCTGGTGTCATTGTTCTGGAGCGGCGATATCAAATCTTAAAAATATTGAAGATCTTTCGAATGCAATACTTATTTTTAACAAAAGAGATTTGATGCATCATAATACAAAGTGATTATCTAACTATACATAAAAACAGTTTACTAAATCGGATATGATTGATAAGACTAAAATGCATAAACACCCCAACAGGATAAGGATAGCATACACAGTTCGTTTCGATTGCATTGAAAACAAGACGTATAAAGACATATACTATAAGCAAAGATTAGTAAAATCGTTGGTTTTCTTTCTTTCAATAACAATCACATACCACTAGGTATGTGATTGTTATTGAAAGTGTTATTGAATACCACTAGGTGACATACTTTCGGCCATGAATTTAAGAGAGATTTAGTCGAGACAAATTTTGTGCATTTTTAGCAATGCTGCGTCACTGTTCAATGTTCATGGAATGTTCATGGTTCAATGTTCATGGTTCAACAAATGTTCATGGAATGAGTAATCTCAAATAAAACAATTAATTTACACTGCAAATAATAAACAGGTCACAATATAGAATACGAACATATAAATCTGCATGTTTTAGTCTTAACCTATATGGATTTGTCCTCTGATGATGAAGAACTAAGCTTCATCTTGTGCCAAATTTTAAAAACTGCAGCTTTTAGTCTATTTCTGTTGTTACCATTAGCTCCGATTTAGATGCAAACTGCTTTGATTTCTATGATCTATTTATTGCTCATCAGAGAAAAAACTCTTTCTGTATAAGCATTTGAGCCTGGGATGCTAAAGACAAAGCCTAACTCTTATTCAGGTTTGCCATATCAATTTGTTTCCTAAATCACTGAAAAGATTGAATCGGTTTTATTTATACTTTCTGTTTACAATCCGAAAGCGGATATTCCACTATCGATTATTCTATATAAAATTTCTCTCGATATTATAGGTAAATTTTCGATATTTATGATGACTACACTAACATTAAGTCTACACAGCCGATAATATGGCAGTATACATCAGAATGTATTTCGTGGGCGTGGTATATAATTTAAAGTTCCTATCGTGTTTGTAAACGAAATATACGGGAGAAATAGAAGGTATGTACCAGAAATTTAACAAATTAAATTTAATACGGGAGTACCCAGAAAATGCAGGAGACTTGATCACTACTTACCGCAATCAGTATAGTTGAGACCCCAAGCCTGTGAGAATAGAACAGTTGACAGAATCACAAAAGTAAACATTGTTGTGCAGAGGAAATGGCTTACGTTCAATGCAACTATTCTAGTTTGTCCACCACGAAGCAGATCGGATGTGATTCGAAGGTTTGCAGCATTTCGTATATAAAGGGAAATGCACGGTTGCGCCCGCATAGCATGTCTTCGTTAAATACCGTCATAAATATTACTTTATCAAGATTGCTCAATTCGTAGGCATAGAAATTGGCCCTCATGAAATACCATTTGCCGTGTTGTTCCCACATGCCTTCTGAAAAGCAATTGTTTAATGTCCCCAGTTGTTTTTAACGTAAAGTTGAAAACAAATTAGTTTTTATACATTGTTTCTCAAATGAAATTTTATTTACCATCAGTGGTGGCTACTTGAGGATATCATGGGGGTCAAAGATGCGCCAGTTGCTTTCTGTTTACAATAGTTTCTGTTTACAATAGTAACTGCGTTGCTGGAACAATTTTGTTCTTGCATTGAATATTGGAAATACTTATCGCTAATGTTTGTAGGGTCTAATTAGCCCCTCGTGTAGCTAAAGGTGACTTTAGAGTGATAAAACCAATAAACATGCTTTGGAGTCGGACCCCAAATCTGGAGGTTAGGGGTTCCGGCCTCTTGGACTTAATACTCCAGATAATATTAGCTATACGGCTAATGAGGGAAATTAAACTATCTCAAGGCTGGATCGAGCCAAAGTACTTCTAAAATAGTGTAGCATTAGTAGCAAAAATTTTGAATACATTAACAAAAAAGTATCAAAGTAAACCCCGTTTAAGTAACAATTTTAGCTGCCCATATGTAAACAGAATCGGCCATAACACAATGTGTGCTATTTAAGTGTGCAACAGTTATTGAAGAGAGACCACATCAAAAAATCTTAATTTTTTAAAATAAAAAACAAAATATTTTCTTGATGGGGATTTTTATGGCAATCTAGCAACCACATGTTCCGATATTTTTCTTTCGTGGTTTGCCACGGATTGGCTCCTAAACCTAGCATACTTTAAAAACATTTCTCAAAAATATCCGAAATTTTTTTTTGTCAGCTATTAGTTAAACATAAAGGACTAAATTATCGTTGACCATTGGTGAATTTTCATAAAAAAATCGCTAAAATTTTTGAAAAGTCGCCAAAAATTTGAATTAGTATCTTTTAATACGATTTTGCTTAAAAAGATATCCCTTGCCAGAAATGACTACCTAAGGGTTGTTGTTAAATGCAGTCCGGTGTCTCTGATTTAGTCAATTTCGCAAAATCTTAAACCTTATTCAAGATTTTGCGAAATTGACTAAATCAGAGACACCAGACTGCATTTATCAACAATTATTTTACTTTCACAGACGAAACTTTTCATCTTACAAATCAGTTTATACTGACGGATCAAAGGGTGGAAATCATGTTGGTGCTACGGCTGTACATGAAGGAACAGTCATCTCTCGGAAACTGCATGACTGCTGTTCTGTTTTCACATCTGAAATATATGCAATAATTTTAGCCTTGACAGAGATAGCAGCATCTAATAACAAAAAGTGGATCATTTACTCGGACTCTAAAAGCTGCATAGATGCGTTAGCAAATTTTAATACGAAAAGCCATCCACTTGTACTTAACGCTATAGGAAGATTAAACACTTTAAAAGATAAAAATATCAAGATTTCATTTTGTTGGATCCCCGGACATGTTGGAATCCGTGGAAATGAAAAAGCAGACTTGGCGGCAAAGAATGCATCTATGCAGATAAATTAAAAAATACCTCTAGATGATATCGACTCGACCCTAAAACGAGCTATACACTTATCATGGCAAAATAATTGGGACCTCGAAACGCTAAATAAACTCCATTCCATTCAACCGTCAATTAAGGGCTTTAAAAAAGTAAATTTAAAAAGACACCATGACGTTAAATTGACAAGGCTTCGAATCGGACATTCATATTTCACCCACAAACATTTGTTAAGCGGAGAACCTGCTCCATTATGTTCTATTTGCCATCAAGTTTTTTCAGTAAGACACATTTTGACAGAATGTACCAATTTTAGCAACCATAGACTGTTCCAATTTGGTGCTCCACTTCTTAACTTAACAGACCTCTTGATGGATCAGTATCACAAAAACTTATTTTTATTCCTCTCTGATATTGGTTTTATAAATCATATATAGCTTTTATTTCATATAAATTTAGTTTTGCAATCGTGTTATGTGTTTAACCATCTCGTCGTTAAAGGTTTAGACCTTTTAATTTAGACAACGTTTAGCGCAGTTTGGCCAGTTCTGGCCCTTGCGCCATAAAAAACCACCAAACCAAACCTACCTAAGGGGTCCGGTTATCAAAGGAGATGGCACCCCATACCATAACGCCCTGTTGTGAGCATGTGTGGCGTGTGATAGTAAGGGCAGGATCCCGACGCTGCTATGGACGTCTCCATACAAGTCTGAGGTTGTCGTCAGGACACAGTTGGAAACAGGACTCGTCACTAAAGCCTATACGTCCTCAGTTAGCGCCGTTCCAAGTGGATCGAGCTTGGCACAACTCCTTCTTGGTGCGTCGATCTTTTTTGCTATAGAGTATATTTACAATTTCTCTACAATTCTACATTATCTCCTTCAAAATAGGTCCCTTCGGAAGCCACACATCGATAGAGACGTTGCTCCCGCTCTTCAAAACAGTGCTGGAACTCTTCAATAGAAACCTTGTTTAGTTCCTAGGTTATTGCAATGTCTCAAAAAAGATGATCCCTGAAGTGAGTTTTAATCCTTGGAAACAAGAAGTCACACGGACTAAACTCTGGTGAGTAGGGAGGCTACGGAAACACTGTAATGCTATTCTTCAGTGACAGTACTCGGTGACAGAGATAGCCATGTGACAAGGGACCTTGTCGTGGTGGAGCATCCAACGATCTGCAATTTCAAGACGCCCACAAACAACCCTTTTCCTTAGTCTTAGTCTTTCAGGGACTGATCCCGGACCGTCGTCAATAGCCCGTTGTGTTGCTCTAGTATGACGTTAACTAAAAATTACCAATTACCTTAGTCTTTCAATAACTTTGTAGAAATGTTGATTGAATATTTGTCCTTGGTGGTACATACTCTTTATGGACTATGCCGCGGCGGTCGAAAAAACAAATCAACATCGATTTGATCTTGGACTTGCTCATCCTTGCTTTCTCGGGACGGGGAGACTGACTCGTATGCTCTCTTCGTTTCGGGGTTGTATTCGAATATCTATGATTCATCGATGACAGTGTCGAGGAAGTTTCCATCGTTTTCTATCATATTAAGAAGATCCAAACATACTGTCTTTCGGTTCTCCTATTGTTCCACGGTGAGATTTTTTGAGACCAACTACGCGCACACTTCGCGCATGGCCAGATCCCGAGTCGAAGTTTCGTAAACAGCTTGGCGATTCAAATAGAGGTCACTACTAATCAATCTCATCGTCAAACGTCGATCAGACCTCACGAGATCCTTCACTTTTGTCACATATTCCTCAGTTTTAGCTGATGAAGTCCATCCCGACCTCGGTTCATTATCCACACTCACATGACCGTCCAAAAAGTCCGTGTGCCTCCGGAAAACCTGCGATCGCGATTAAGCATCATCTCCGTACTAGGGATGTCAATAACCGTCCGGTTAAACCGATAAGTCGGTTTTTTCGTTTCGGTTAACCGGGTTTTTTTCGGTGTTTTCTAGGCACTCTTATAACCGCGGTTGTTATTTTAAAAACTAATAACCGTAAAAAAAAAAATCGGTCCCCAAAATTCAAGAAAAATTGTATTCGTGACCTGTGTTCATGGGATGCAAATGGTTCTTTTTTCATAACTGATTTTTTAAGATCCACATAGTTTATATCCTTTTTCAACCACTCCCGTGACATAGCTTGTTCTCATTCTCTGACTTTGCATTGTTTAGTGTATGCGGGTTGAGGTATAAAGAAAGGGGTGAGTGATGATCCAAAGTACATTTATACCAGACAACATTTAATTACGATGTAAAATTCAACAGGAGATGCCTAACAAATATATTTACAGGCGCCGAGTTCGAATCAGCGTTTTCGTAAAATCGGAATCGTTAAAGATAGATTAAAATTTTCAACGGATTCGAAATCCTCAAAAAATTTTACACCAGATTAATACCTTGCATCTCGGCGTTGCCCGTGGTGTTGGTTTCCTTCACAAACCAACACAACGGGAGCGGGCAACGCAGGGCTAGCCACGCAGTGTCTAGTATGTAATAAAATATCAAAAATTATATAGTATTAAGAATATACATATCTTATTTTTCAAGTATAGTCCCGATATAACTCCACAGATTTCGTTTTATCGTTTGCCACTAATTTTTATTTTAAAATGTTCACTGGCTTCACGAGAAAAAACGTTCCACAATTGTTTGTCACCGATATGACGACCGTCATGCAAATGGAGGCTCTGCTATTTGACGTTCCCCTCACAATCAACGCCCTCTAGGAAACCAACACCATTTGGTTTGTATAGACAACGTTTTAGTGACGTCATCCGCCGCTACATTACAGCCGCTAGATAACAGCACCGCTTTCTTAGGAAACCATAGCTTAACAGTCATAGTGGCTGCAGTGGATCCTCAGTCACTGTGGAGTTCAAGACATGAATTGTCAGATGGCATGGCTGAGGTCGATTCTTAGTTACTGCAACCATATCCTCCCATTAAATACCATACAGTAAAAAGATTTTATAAGTACAAAATTCATACATTCTCGATTTAATACTTACTAAGGTCTCAGGTGCCACAGAATCTACCGGGAGCTATACCTGTCGCTTGCTTTCGTATTTTTACTGGACATGACTCCCTCAGGGCCGGTCTAAGGCCCATGCGACAGAGGCGGTCGCATCGGGCGCCAAGAAAAGGGGGGGAGGGCGCCGGCTAAGGCCGTTTCTAGGGCTTGGTTATAATAAAGGGGTGCAGGTTGGCACAGTAAAATCGTCCACACAGAGGCGGCAAATTTATGATTTTTTTCTTCTTTTCCAATGAAGAAATAATAATGAGAATGACAAAATAATTATATACTCTAGTCGGAGGAAGGGGGATTAGGGGTTTCAGTATTCCAAGGATTTTAATGTTGAATACTTAGTTAATGAAATGTAATGTTTCATACTCAAGTTGTGGAACTCATTGAGAATATAGAGACAGCTACCCAACTTGGACTTATTAAAGCATGTATGCAAATATCCTCTTAAAGATCCATTACCGACAGTATAAGTTGCCCTCAGTTTTTTTTTTTACCTTACCGGTTATAGTGGTGTCTTGCGAGCGCAGTTCTAGTAAGTTCAAACGTATTAAAAACTACATCCGGTCTTGCATGGGACAAGAACGGTTGACAAACCATGCTATTTCATCCATTTTACAAAAGGTGGCTGAAAATATGACGATATAATCACCGAATTTGCCTCGCGTAAAGTCCCAGTTTTGCCTGAATACATTTTGACATGGGGCAGCCAAGTCCTACCTTTAACAAGGGCACCAAAACCCTATATATGGCACTGGCGCCGGTAAGGCCGGTGTCCCAAACACACAAAATCCGACACACCCATAGTTGATTAACTCTAGAAGCCGTTCATATATATCGATATCAACATTTCGGGATTTTAAGACCCCCCCCCCTTAAAATATCAAATGATATCAAGGACCACAATCACTCCCCCGCCTCTAATTTAATATCGGTATCATCCCTCAATGAAATTTCAATTTTTTCGATCTATGAATAGCGTTTTTTTATGTGGAGATGATCCCTGAAATCGAACATAATGTTAGCATTGAATCTCTCGTGATATATAGATAGTAAAGTCATGAAATTTCTTATTTGGACTAATTTAACGATGCAGAATCTGATTATGGCATCAAAACATGGTGTTCCCATTAAAAATTTCGTTGTTTGTACAAAATTTGATATGAAGACGTCTCCTTATGCAATTGTTTTGGATTTCAAATTGAAGAGGACGTTATTCCCTTGAATGATATCTTTGTAATTTTCTAACTCTAGTATGAAAAATGCTCGAAATAAAGGAGGTGGATCGTATTTTTTCCCATGACTGTACAGCCGTGAATAAAAAACCCCGACTCACCTAATCACAATTGCACAATTTAGATCGCAGAACAAAACGGAAGGTAGCAATCGATAGGGATAAATGTTTTCTACAAACATCAATATTTAAAATATCTCTAAGGGGCCGTCTTTATATTAAATTTGGTGCTTGCTCCGATTATTTCAATACTGAGCCCCATCTTTTATCACAAATTTGGGAATTCCACACACAATTTCAGGCGGATTTGATGAAAAAATAATAATAAACGGAGTAAAATTGACCGATAAAATCCATAAAAACCATTTAGGAAGCGTGTAAGAATTGAACTCCGCAGTGGAAAGGGCGGATTCCAATCAGATAGTCCTATTCTGGTAGTATGTGTCGCTTTCAACAACTGCTTGAGAAAGGTTTGTTAGAGTGTAACACTTAGATAGTGTTTTTGTGTCCAATAAGTGGATTGTTACAATCCTAGCCTACAGTAGTAAAAGTAGGTTGTTAATTATGTTTCAGAAATATCTGAATTATGAAGTTAAATTATGCCTAGCAAAGAGTGATAAAATATCATTTACACAAAAGCCTTATAATAAATCATTTAAGGGGGACCAAAAACTTTAAAAATGACAAAAATACAGAAAAATAAAATTTGCCTTAAAAGTTGCCTTATACTGTTTAAAATGTTGTCTTTGTCTTAGAATATATTTGGGCAACCCCCGGCCAGCGGAACATTTTAAAATCGCTCACAAAAAAATAAATATTCTCGGTTCTCGCCAACAAGAGAGTGAGAGGGGGGAACAAAAGCCTGAACTACGTGGGTCAGTGTTTCTCAATCTTTTTCATTTGACGGCACGGGCACACTAAAAATATCTTGAATTATTTGCGGCAAACCTGAATATAAAAATGTAAAAGTAGGTATTTTCAATACTATCTAAAAAGTTATTATTACTAATAAAATTAGTATTGGATATATGAGATGGCTTAGCCTGTTTTCTTGAACAAATTTAATCAAAACGAGGTTTCAAAGTCGCCAGACAAGTTATCGGCGACACATCACGCCACTCAATTCCACGGATAATCGGGGATAATATTATTGATTGTATCCGAAAAACGGTCTTGCACTTCCTGATTCCATTCCTTACTAGCTGATGTGATTGTTAAAAAAAAACACTGATACAAATTAACAATACTCTGATTTCTGGCGCCCACCGGCATAAAATACTGGTCTGGCTGACTATCTGAAGCGACTGTGGTTCATTATAGAATTAAGAAAGCTTTCCCTCATAGAAAAGTAAAACTTCCTCACATAGTGTTAAGAATACAATAAAGATTAGTTGTTATTGTTAAGGAGGAGTTTGATCTTTTCATTGTGGTATTCGTCTCTTCCGATCAAAAACTGCCAAGGAGTCATCATCAACAATTCTGCAGGATAACGATAAGTCCGTTTATTTTTATTTACAATTTTGTCTACCTTATGTTTTTTATTTTTACAATTTTGTCTATCTTATGTTTTTTATTTTTTCAATTTTGTCTATCTAGGTCTTATTTTGGTTTAGTCTATATTTGGCTAGGGTTTAACTTTTGATGAGGTCTTATTTTCAGAGAAATACAGTATTTAAAGTTACAATTTTAATAATTTGTCAAAAACCATGTCCCATCATGAACCCCGTGTGCAGATTACAGAAGTAGCAATTAAGATTTCTTTCTATATTTTTACCTGAATTGTGTGTGTGTGTGATCCTCTTTTGAACGCGAAGTGAACGATTTAAAAAAATTTTACTACATTCTTTAAACTGTAGTTTGGAGATTTCCAAAAAAAAAATTCATTTGTACCCAAATAAAAAATAGCTACAAAATTCTTGAAAAAAAATTTTCATTCTCTAAGTTCGGGAAATAATAAAATAATTCATTTTTGTTAAATTCGCAAATTTTATTTTTCGCAAAAGTATAAAAACAAAAACGACAATCAAGTTAAACTTACCAAACTTGGAACATAAAACTAGAACCTAATTAAAATTGATCAAAAGAAGATACGAGTTATTTTATTTGAAGTGACCCGGTTTCTTTTTTCTGTGCAAACTTGGTTTTGAAAAGATCCGCTCGCAGAGCACGGAAGTAGCCTTTATACCTTGTTTAGTGATGCCAATGCAATAAAATCGAATTGCGTTTTATTTTATGTTATGTCACTTTATTAAAATGATATCCCTTCCGAGATATCTGGGTTGTTATTATTATTATTATTATTATTATTATATTAATGTTAAATTAAAAAAATAATATAGTAATATATAAAACACCTCCTTCTATAATGTCCTGGGTTGAAACCACTTAGGGACCAAATGAGACTTCCTGATAATTTAAATGATATTTTAAAATCAAATAATAAAAATATTAATAATTTATTTAAATACTTAATATTTTTAAATATTTATTTTAAGAAATAGGTATACTATATCCTCGAATAATCGTTGTTCCAAAAATTTTCGAAATCCAAGACCCTTTCCTGTCTCTTAATAAAGTATTTTCAAAGTGCCTTGTTTAGTGAAGGCAATGCAATAAAAACAAATTACGTTTAATTTAATTTTGTGTAGCTTTATTAAAATGATATTACTTCCCAGATATCGAGGTTTTATAATTATTATTACATAAATGTTAAGTTAATAATGTAACAATAGTAATAATATGTTTAATAACAACCTTAAGACTAGTTTTAATATGTGCTAAAAGGCGTGAGATATGACTCTAGCCGTTAAAACGCCTTTTAAAACTGAAATTGAATTAAATTAAAAATAATAACATTTATAGTAATGCATAGATATTGAAAAATTTTAAATTTCAAATAAGTAGCAAATGTATATACGTATTGTTTGCAGATATATTATTATGCACTAATATATAAATAATAATGTAATATACATACCTAAAGTGTTTTGTATAACAACATTACGATGAGCTGAACTCGAAGATTGAGCGCAGAGTCAATATTTAAAAAAATGATTCTACTAACCAAACTAGGAATCAACTGATTGGACCATGAAGTGGGCAGGAGCACGAGAAGAGCTATTGAAAAAAAGAGCTGGTGAACGCAAAAGAGTTGGTGAGCGCAAAAGACTCAGTGAGCGCAAAAGAGCGATTACGGAAATGAATCTTCGAGAGCAGTAGCTCTCAAAAGAGTCAGTGAGCTGGTGAGTGCAAAAGAGCGATTGCGGAAATGACTCTACGAGAGCTGGAGACGGGAGCTCTCAAAAGAGTCAGTGAGCTACCGCTCTTTTCAATGAGGGAGCTAGTCCATCTAGAATAATGTGGGAGATAATGACGGGAGAACTCCGTCAAGGGAGCTAGCTCTTTGAGTCAGCTCATGAACGGATCGCCCATTTCTACGCCCAGTTACATGTCCTACTCCTGTTAGGTCGGTGGTACACCTATCGCGTTACGTTGCGTGGAGATGGTTTTTTTCTTTTTCTTAGTTCGGAAAGTGTATGAAAGGATGTGTGGTGTAAAAAAAGCAAAAAGTAGACAATTTCAAGAAATTCTATTTCAAATTCCCAATTACAAGAAAGATGGAAAGATGGACTGATGAATATTTTTTTTATCATGCACAATTGTAAGCCTATCTGCCTGTTGTGAAATGAATCCATATCTGTTTTAAAAGATTACAATATGAAGCGGCATTATTCCAGTAAGCATATTACTCAGCATTCACTCACGGGTCAGATGCAAAAAGATAAAATTCAAAGGCTAATCACCAATTTAGACAAACATCAACACATTTTTAATAAACAAAGGACACAACTGGACAATATTGTGAAAACTAGCTTCATAGTCAGCTCAAAAATAGCGAAGTCATCGAAACCATTCGCTGAAGGAGAATTTGTCAAAGAGTGCCTGTTAGAAATTTCAGATATTTTATGTCCCGAAAAGAAGAATTTGAGAAAATAAGCTTATCAAGACGTACTGTTGTTCGACATATAGATATGATGGCTGGCGATATCAAGAAAAAATTGGCTGATCGTGTGACTGATTTTCAATTGCTTTGAACGAGAGCATCGACTTGTGTGATACAGCGCAGCTAACTATTTTTATACGAGGCGTTGACAAAGAATTTACTGTAACTGAGGAATTGCTGGCTTTATAGCCTCTAAAAGGGACCACTACTGGAGAAGATATTTTTCATGAGGTTAAGAGTGCTACTGAACAGTATGGTTTGATTGTAAGTAAATATTTAATCAATACGGTATTATTCTGTTCATGTAACTTTACCATTCTACTTTATAAATATATAAAATAAAATAAACCTTATCATTATTCCTTTTTCACAACTATTTATTATCTACGGTCCGCGACTTCATTACTATCCTAAAGTTTAGCCCGCAACTTTCCAAAGGTTGCCCATACCTGCCTTAAAACGTGGAAAGATTTGATGCTCGAAAGAACTATCAGCAAAAGATCCGTTTAAGTGCCAAATTTTAACGCGTTCGAAAATTAGTGAAAACAGCAATCAGAACAGAGGAATTGGCTCTTCAAAAAAAAGAAGGGATAACTTGTTGTCCAGGGAAGTTTTAAACTTCACACTTAGAAAGTTGCTATATAGTAAAAATATGAATGATTTTTATTTATAATTTTATAGCATAATTTTAATTTTAAAATTTAAACTGCTTTTTATCTTACTTTATTTTTTGTCTCTATCTTATAATTCAAAATGCAAAGGCTTTTTTAATTTCCAATCAATTGACTTCAAATTTTTTTTACATTATAATATAGAATCTTACTATGAAATACGGGTATGCATTTTTAGTTATTATGAGTAGCATTTTTTTTAAATATAAATGTGCAGTAAAGTGGCTTTTTTTTGTGTGATATTTTACATAACATTTCAGGTTTTATTTTTTATCTCAAGATCTATTTAATGTATCTTCAATTCCATACCCACAAATTTAGATTATAGTAAAAGGAATATTGTAAAAAAATTAAGCTTATATCATAATAATTAAAAAAGAAGATGCACTTTAAAAATTCTTAAATTTTTCAACGTTTTTAATTTTAAAATTTTTTAGCACATTTTGAATTAAACTTACAGTTTTAATTTTTGTATCTAAAACTCTGGCATAAGAAACTGCAAAACGTTTGTCAAAAACTGCTGTCAGTAAAAAAATTATTTTTAAGGTGCCGGGTCCCCTTGATAATATTATACATATACAATCACATAAATAATAATATAATGTGTAGTGGCCGTCGCAGTCAATGACCTGTTGCAGGCGCCTTGGCATGGGGTCCATAAAGCTGGCGTCAAAGTCAGAATCCATTCTGATTGAATTTTACGATCTGTTGGCTGAAATTTCTGCTTTCACTTTGAGAACAATCCCCAATAACGATAACAATCATCGAATTTTGCAAACAGTCTCACTGCGCTACAAATTATGCACGTAATGAGCTGAAATTTGGAATTCCGATATTGCAGTAACAGTTGAATCGCATGGAGTCAAAATTTACCCATGTTTCTATTCATAATTTTTCTAAACATTAATTCAAATTAATAAAAAATAGTACAATTTAGTTTGACGATTAAAATGTTTATGGATTGTGTTTGGGTTTTTGGGAAGCAAAGGATGGAAAAACAATTTCCAATGAAAATTAATGTTTTTAGAAAATATAACAAAAAACGTGAAACACCAATTTAACATTAGGAGATCCAATTTTCAAACACTTACAAATCGGTAAATAATACAATAAAATTAATGAACGTTTTTTATTTCCGTCTGAAATTGTGTATAGAATCCAAATTTGTGATAAAAGATGGTGGTTCGTATTGAAATTATCGGAGCACTCAATTGATAATGAAGACAGCCCCTTAGATAAATTTTATGTATTTACATTTTTAGAAAACATTCATATTTGTAGAAAACATTCATCCCTATCGATTGCTACCTTTTGTTTTGTTCAGCTATGTAAATTGTGCAATTGCGATCGGAAGAGTCGGTTTTTTGTACTGACTTTTTTTTACTTTACTACATATTATGCTGTAATGTTGAATTTACTGTATTAAATTATTTCGAAATGAAGAAGTACCATTGACTTTTTTTTGTAAACCAATCACCATGGCATAGCTATTTTTAAGAACAATGGATGTGTTTAATATCACAAAATCCATTAGCTTGTGAGGGCCAAGCAGAAAAAAATCTGTCAATATGAAGTTCGCATATTCGAAATGAAATAAATTAATTTACAGTAAGCTATTCTAAGGGGGAAGGGAAACAATATGGCGAATCTTTGAAATGGGGACTGGGGGCAAATCATCATCTCGGATCTCCAATAAATTTCTCGCGGACCGGCCCCGGACTCCCTACAATATCCTCTGTACCGAATTGACTTGTCGAACTCTCCAACTGGCCATCTGTGTGGTCAGTCAGACATGACTGGAACCCACATCAACATAATATTTTTACACTGTGTTAGGTTATGTTCGTACAGCTGTCGGAAACAATCGAATCACTTTCTCATTATTCGTAATAGAACAAATCCAAAGTTACTATTCTTTTTTAGGGAATAACGTTTTCTCCGTATTCAAAATGTGAAATATGGTGATGGTCATCTAGTTAAATTACGCGCACAAATTTCATAATATCCAATGACCACATTCAAGTATAACGCCGAATTTCGAATCTATATGAAAATTTAACCTCGAATACAAAGTTTAAAGTTGTGTACATATTTTTATTCTGCATCGAGCTCCCATTTAAGAGCTTTATAGGGTTGCCCTATAAGTTTGATTTGCCTTATCAGAAATTTCTTACGAACTAACGATAGATTGATAATAAATCTATAGTTGATATCTAAAAAAATTCTTTGAGTTTAAAGCCACCGATACAATCCAAAATATGAGAAGGAGTTGACAAGGTTGCGGAGTATGGGCAGGTTGGAAAGCTCTTAATTCCTCTGACAATAGTCATACATCTTGTGTACCCACTTCTAAGTCTAGCCAGAGCAATCTAGTGCAGTCTTGGTTGGTTGATTTAGGTTTTATGGCGAAAAGTCCAAATATGGACCCAGTGCAGTCTTGAACCTTTAAAATTCAACGACAGTACAGGACACTTTGCCACTGCCCAAGAATGTGGGGAGTAAGACTGACCATATTTTGTGGATTTTAGATTTTTTGGAAGAATATATTTCCGACGCAGTGAGATCAATACTTGCTAGACTGATCTGCTCGCAAATCAACTATAGAACCCGTGTGAACCAATTCCGAAAAACGTTGAATAATATCTCGACTAGTTCTGTCCTTAATATTAGGCCAATATTTAAGGTGCTTGTGTAGAACTTTTTCTGTCTGTCAATCTGTATATGTTCTTCCCAGAAGACAGAGCGTATCTCAACACCTGTCTGACAGTCAAACTTGGCTGCCATCTGTATATATTAGGAGTGCATAATATGAAATGTTGTTGACAACTCCACGTGCTAATTGTTTAAGCAATTCACGGGATGGTCTTTATTTTTATTTATCTTCGGCACAAGTTCTTAATAGTAATTAACACGGGCAGTTAGTGGACTTCTAGCAGTTAATATAAGATGGTCCAACAACATAGTACATAAAGCCAAGCATGAAGAAGTTTATTTAGAATTGCAAAAAAAATTTAGAGTACAAATAAAACAAATGCATTTTGAGGTGGGAAGTGTGCTTCTCCGGATGGACTCTGCACCTACGCTCTCAAGGAGAGTGCTAAAAGAGAAAAAACATAGCTTTTGAGAAGACGGGCAGGAAACTAGTCAGGAGGGAATAGTCACTCCCACAACCAGGAGGTGAGGTTTGATAAGATGTGTGAAACAGCTTGATGTTTTGTTCTAAACAAAGCAATCCCAACATTGACCTGGCTTAACTTTTAAACCTTAAGACTTTCTCAAGACAATAACCAATACATAAGCAAAGTTCTCAAAAAAATAGCATATGATGTTTTTATAAAGACTTTTTTCTCTACAATTTATATAAGACACAATTTGTTTTTTCGTTATTAAATATATATATATATATATATATATATATATAAAGTATGCAAATTGAAGTTACACATATTATAAACACAAAATCCATTTGAATAATTTAAGAGGCAATGCCTAAAATATTTTATTTTTAGAAAAGTTATCACAAATTCAAGGTTTTAAAAATTAGGTTTTCTCAAAGTAAGAAAATTACATCAATGGTAAAAAAAGTCTTTTAATAGGAGAGTGTATTTGTATGCATACAGTTTTCTAAGTACTACTTTAATTTATTCAACATCCTATATTTATGGGAAAGAATTAAAAAGTGCTCCTTCTTACCAGAAGGATTTGTTAAGGGATTTCATTTCGATGTCAATTTTTTTTATCGCCGTCGTGCTTATTTCGCGAAAGTAATATCAAAGACAGAAATGTTTTCAAGAATTGCGCTCGACTTTATCTAATTTTTTTATACAGTTTATCACAAAATTAGAAAAATGGAATGAAAAAACCAGATATGGTTTGGAATTCGAAAAGAATAAATACGTATCACTTGTTTTATTTATGTATAAACTACACCAGCGGTTTTCCCAACTTTAATGGCCACGGAATCTTTAGGAAATTACTTTTATTTGGCGGAACCCCTAATACCATACGAAAATGTAACTAGTAGTTGTTGACGTAAACAAATTTACGTATTAATGTTACTTGTTACATTTTTTACTAAGTAGATCGCACATTATGATAACTTCAAATGAAAGATACTGCAGTTTATAGAGGATGAACTCTGCAATTCTATGAGTGATTCCAGCACGGATAGCATCGCAGGTTTATTTGTGTTGATAAATGAATTTTGTACTCAGTCGAGGTCATTATAAGAGTCCGGGAAGTATTGTGACAATGATATCATGAGGTTCGCCAAATGTTCAGTGATGTTATTTCGAATATCAATTGGTAATTTCATCTCGTGTTCTTGCAGAAATTCATTTAAGAGAGGAAAACTTTCGACGCTGTATTCTTTTACGTAGGTAATCCAGAAGTTTAGCTTTCTGTTCAAAGCTGTTATTTTGTCCCTCACGGTGAATATGGTTGTAGCTTTTCCCTGTAGAGACATAGACTTCGTTGAGTTTTCCAAAGATTTCGGCAAGATAAGCAAATTTTATAAGCCATTGCTGGTGATACAAAATGCGTTATAGATGCAGACGTGCTTTGTCCTATTTGAAAAACCTTTATCTCATCTCAAAGTTCATACAACCTGGCTAAAACTTTGCTTCTGGAAAGCCATCGGATTTCAGTGTGGATGTTAAGCGATTAATGCTGATTACCATTTACTTCACACAACTTTTTGAACAGTCTTGACTACAGGGGACGACACATGACATAATTTACGATCTTCACAGCTTCATCAAGAACTTTCTTTAAGTCAGGTGTCATTCTCTTCGCTACAAGATCATGGCTATGCAAAACGCAATGACTGTTGTTAAATCGTGCCGCAACTTTTTTAATTCTTGATATGGCGCCTTTTACTTTTCCTGCCATTGTTGTGGCCCCATCGCTGCATAAGTCATTACATTTTTTCAAGACAATATTATGTTTATTCGTGTAACAATCTATGACTTTAAATACATATTTCGTCTCGTCGTTCGTATGTATTGGTCTCCAAAGAGAGGTGCACAGAGAAACAAATCTTCTTCAATAGATGTTCCTAAAGTATACCTCACGAATACAAGTAGTAATGATAGGCCAGCGACATCTGTATTTTCATCAAGTTGCATTGCAAACATATCAGAATTATTTAATCTGTCGATCAGTTCATCTGCAATGTGGTCGGATATTTTGTGAATCCGGTCAGACAGTATTGTTGGAACATTGCACTGCCTGAAACTTTCTTTGTCGCTTCTTCTCCGGGTATGCAAGTCAACTATTTCTAATATTCTATACACGGCTCACTTGGATGTTTAGAGGGTGTTTCTCGGTCCACATATGCGTGATCGTTATGTATTTCTAATCATTGGCATATCTTAACCTGTTTTGCATTTCCTGCAAGTTTCGTTTAATTTGTATGATTCCTTCATGCAGTAGCAACTTTCACAGTCAATAGTGTTTATGAGAAGCAAATTCAGCAGCGTCGAGCAGACGTTTTCGAAAAGAATTTCGAAAGAAAAGGGCATTTTCAGCTGTGCTGATTGTTTCGTTTAATTTGCATGATTCCTTCAAGCTGTAGCAATTTTCACAATCAATAGTGCTTATGAGAAGCAAAATCAGCAGTGTCGAGCAGACGTTTTCGAAAAGGGCATTTTCAGCTGTGCTGATTGTTTGGAATTAAGTCGAAAGAAGTTAAATTTCGATCTCTTTCTTAATGCGCTATTTCAATAATAAGCTCTATTGAAATTTTCTATTTGTGTTGGACGCTCTCGCTTAGGTTTATACAAAAGAATAAACACCGGAAAATATCTAGACAATTTTATGCACTATTTGTTAACGCGCTGATTTCGTTATCTATTACAAACTATACATTAAAAAAGTTTCAGCAGGAAGAGTTATATTAAGGAAGAAGTCATTTTTAAAAAACACAATATATATTTCTGTGTAGTTAATATAAAATATTTGTCATATATTTAAACCACGATTAAAATAAAATTTAAGATATATATAGAATAAAAAAATATTATATCACAAAAGAGTTATATATTACATATAAATATGTTTCACATTTGTATGGTCTGCGTGATACTTTAACGATATTTTAACTAATTAACCAAACTTCGTATTTATTTTATTGATTCGAATTTTCATTCTTCTACAGATTGGTTGAAACTATACATTTTTGCCTGCGTGAAGTAAAATTTAAAAAATAATTTCATTTTATATATCACTTTATAACATATTAGACAAAATAGTGATGGAGTTGACGTAAAATATTATCGTCAAGACCGAAAACGATCCAACCCAATTTTTTAGAGAGTTCGATAAATTATTTTTATTACATCAAGCAATTATCAACGCACAGTTTATAAATAAAAGCAAACACCACCAGATTAAGTTATTTTATTTTAAACATTTTTTTTCGAATATACATTGATTACAAAGGAAGGAAATGTTTTGTTACAAAACGGGAAATGTTCGCAAGTATATTAATTCCAAATCATAAAACCTATTATTATTATGCTGGGAAATATTAAAGGACACTTTGATGTATCACTACGATTATAAAAGGAAGTGTCTTGTGTGTCTGTGTCCTGTGCGCAGTGTCCTGACGAATATATGGCTCCTTGCAGCAATGAAATAAGACACACATGTAGTCCGAATTTGTTGCAATTTTTGAGCGAAGCCCGAATTCTAAAATTTAATCTAGAATATTTAAAAATTAATTTATTAGCATTTAATTATTATTGTTTTCTTTAGAATGGCAACAGTATAAAGAGATCACAGATTCTAAATTTATTTTTTCCGTTTCATTTTCCAAACAACAATTTATGCGGACGAACAAAACAAATAAACAATTTTAACTGGAGTTAAGTAGTTCCTTTTCCTATCTCCTAGATCGTTAAGGACGGAGTAAAATTTCAACGGATTTCAAAACTGTGGACAATTTTACATTCGATCAAAACCTAATACATTTGATTAAAAAAAATGCATAGATTGTGACGTCACGCCTATTGGATCTCTTCAGAATTAAATGGGAATTCGTTGCAATCACCGGGGGTTAGCGAGCAACGCTGTCACTGGCAACGCTGTGCTGGCCACGTAGTTTTAAATAAATAAACAAATCGCTCGCAAACGTAATGTTTCCACCTGTAATCATTTTTGAACTACATCCATATGTACAGCAGGAATGGAGTAATTTTCAGTTTTCTCTTTCAATATATTTGCCACTAGCCACTGTGTGGCTAGCATAGGCCAACGAAAAGAGGCCTCGGGCCAACACGGCGTTGCCCGTGACAGTTCTTTTCGTTGGGTCACGTGTGACCACTGCTCGCTAACCTCCGGTGATTGCTACGCAATTCCAAAAACGATCGCAATAGCCCATTGTTTTAGTCCGGTGTAACGTTAATTAAATACCTACCAAAAACAAACGTCACTGCACTGTCTAATGCATCTATATTCGTATTGAAAAAATAAAAAAGTTTCAATCTAAAAAGCAGGAAATTGAATCCGTGATCTCGATAGCGAAGGTTAAATTCGTATTGAAAAAAATATAAAAGTTACAATTTAAAAACTTTTTATTTAAAGAAAATCATATTTTTAGGAACCGATCTTATGTGAAATTTTCTGCAGATTTCAAATCCGTTGAAATTTTTACTCTATCTTTAACGATCTAGGAGATAGAAAAAGAACGACATAACTCCAATTAAAACTTTTTATTTGTTTTGCTCTTCGGCTGAAAGCTTTCAAACGGAAAAAATAAATTTAGAATCTGCCATCTCTTTATGCTGTTGCTATTTCAAAGAAAACAAAAACATTAAATTCCATTCAATTCCTTTAAAATGTTCTAGATTGAATTTTAAAATTAGGTGCGACCCAAAAATTGCAAAGAATTCGGACTATCTGTGTGCCAAATCCCATTGTTGTAAGTGCCATAGATTCGTCAGGACTTTGCACGCAGAAAACAAACACTTATTTTTATAGCAGTAGAGAAGAGATGGACGACGCGCAAACTATATGCACGAGCGAGAAGTAGAAGTGAATATAAGGATCACGTTACTACTAGTTTTGGTATTATGAAAAAGAGGTTTCAATAGCTCATTCTACATTTTTATCACCTCTGTGACTGATACCCTCAGCTAAGTACCGTATTGTTTTATAATTTTTTCACTTCTCTGTATCGCGTTTCTTAACATTTCCAGAAAAAAGACAGAAGGAAAAAAAATGTTTGATGAAAAGTAAGCCCTTTTATAAACAAACATTCTGTTTGACTTGAAAAATAAAAAATGGAATATATACTAACGATATAAGTAGGTAAAAAATCTCTTAGTATAAACATATCCTTGCACTTGCATGTAAAATAATCCTGTGTTAAATTGTACGAAATACAAACGTTGGTTATTCCTACTTCTGAAAAAAATTCCCCAACCTGATAATGGAGAGAAAATTTCTTTAGTACCGAAATCAAATAACAAATTATACAACTATGCTAAAAATCATATAATACTTTCTGGTAAACAGATGATCGATAGTCATTCTCAGCTATTGTTTAACATTTTAAAAATTTAGTTTTCAATCTTCGGACATTTTTATTTTTTTTTGCCTCAAGAGTACCGATTGATTTCCAGAGATAGATTGGAATTCTATTTAGAATGTTTCATTTTGTGTGTGTATATGTATATAGAAACTATAAAAAAATGACTAGTGTTGAATTTTTTTAAATTCTGGAACCAATAATTTCCCCTACATTTCTGGACAATATTGGAAAGCGTGCAATTTTAAAAATAGTTTTGTGTTATGTAGCAAATCAATTATAAACTTTATTTCCAACCATTGAAAGTTTGTTCACTTTCAAAATAAAAATTTTAAGTAGAATATTTTTAAAAGATCTGTTTTAAAATTTCCTTGCATTGAATCATTGCCAAATTCAACTTTATTGTGTGCTTCCGATAAGTCACTTCCTGTTGAATGCAGCATCTAAAGTCTGCACCTACACCGTTCATTTCTCCTAGCTCCTTCTGCATGTTTTCGTTTCCCTACTATCTAGGGAAAACTCGCGGAAACTTCTGTAACTATTTTCCTACGGCGCAGCCATGCTATATCGTATACCAACAACCTCTACAAATCGCGCCATTGTGGTTGAAATCGCTATTTGAGAAGTTCTAACTTGAAATTTTGATCTTTTTCCATCGGCTGACCCAAAAAGGTCAATCCAAGATGGAAAACGCATATGGTATTGGTGTTAAAAATCGATACGAATTATTCTATAATGAGGATGTAGATCCCCTCGAAATCATTCGCAAGAATGAAGAAGAGAAAGAGAAAAGAAAAACTGATAAATCTCACCCCAAAGACAAGTCGAAAACCTCAAAAAATGGAAAATCAGTTCCAACTACAGGATTGTCGAAAAAAACTAAAGAAATTCCCTCATCTAATCCACCAAAGCCCACAGAAACGACAGGTATGCGCTTTAATATATCAGATTTCAAATCACATGGTTGATAGTGTGTGTGTGTAAAGGTAAATAAAGCATCGAGATTTCTTCCTTACCTGTTCAATTGCATCTTTCGTGATGCTTCTAACCGGTGAACCTAATTTTACATTGAAAATGAATACTGCTTGACTTTATTGTTTCCACAATGCTAAAAACATTGTTTGCAAGCACGAGCATTAATATGCAAGTGAAGGAATAGCACGTGTTTGGCATATACGCATTTCAGTTATCTACCATAATATACATTGCAAGGTACTGTTTGCAACTTGATATATTGAATATCTTGTATTACTAAAATATAATATTTCTTAGTTTGCAATGGTATATATAATATTTCAGGTACTGCATGTTTTGGTGTTCTCAAGCGTTTTTTCCGCTTCTGTTTTTAGACTTCAAAGCATTCATCGTGCACATCGATGAAGGTTATACTGTTGTATTATTAGAAATTCCCAGTTTATGTGGACTTCTCATGCTAGTGCAGCATATTAAACATTGAAATTTGTCCACATTAGTCTTATGCTGCATACCTGAAAATGACTTTATAGCGATCTGTTAACGAACATGAATCCGGCTTGATTTGTTTTTCAATTTCTGATTTTTCTTGTACCCTTTTCCTAATTCGTAAATATTTGCAACCAAATGCACATTCTTCTATTTTGTTTCAACAGTTGTATATTACTAAGGGACATAAATGGGTTTTGGGATAATGTTGCTTTGTAGTAGTGTTTGATCATGGTTGAATGAAATTTTATACTTTCATTTTCACTAAATAAAATTTGTGCTCTTGAGCAAAACGTTCAAATTTAACTCACAGGATCTGGTACATTGTTGAGAAGTATTCTTAGCTTGGTACTTATTTTTTGAATTGGTTTCGATTCCTGTATAACCTTTAAATGGTCTTGCATATTGAGCAGTAATGGGATTTCACAAATTGTATGAGAAATAATTAGCTCATTGTCAAGTTCCTTATTACTTAAATCAACCCTTTGCACCTGGTTGTCTTATAAGGATTGTATTTCCTTATTTGCTGTTAAGTGAATGTTTGGTTGTTCTTGAAATTTATCACTCGGAACCGTTAACATGAGCTCCAAGGAAGTTATTACTAAATGGCATGATTGATCAAGCACTTTAAGAACAAAATTGCATTTTCTCAGATAAAATGTCCTGATTAATACTGTTAGGTAGTTGTGCACATATGGTGTTTTTTATAGTCATTTGGTTGGTGTATAGATTCACTAGTCCTAATTGCTTTTGCTTTGAAGTTTGACACATATCAATTATTTTAGGCAGTATGTGTCTTCAGAACCCATAATTGGCTACAACAACAAATTAAACCCTGGGCAGTATTTGTAAATGCTAGTTGCACAAGCCAAGTTGGAGCCACCTTTCATTTCGTATAGTTTTCATGTTTTATAAGGGTGTATTAAAATTTTACTGCCCTATAGTTCTTTTTCTATTTTAGTCTCCCATCGAATAATTAAACAAACGTTTTGTGCTTAAAAGTCTGACATGTAAATTACATGCATTCTCCTATGCAAATAGTGCAGTAAAAAATGGTGTCTCTCTTTGATATGAGGAATGGAAATTCCTTTTTCAATTGATCGTTGAAATAGCATTTCCTCTTTCTTGATTTTTCCATCCGTTAAATGAAATTAAAAATAAAATATAGAGCTACACGAATGATCCAAACACATTATGAATAAATAAAATTAATAATTAAAACTTTAATAACAAAAGCGATAAAACTTTACTAAATCTATATTTGAATTATTTTACACTTGTGTTGAAAAAAAGAGTTGGTATAATATTCACTGAGAAAGAAAAGTAAACAAAGTGAAGTGTGCATGGTGGTGCCTGACACGTGAAGTTCTCCTATGCCCTGCGCATGCATTTCATAATCTCGTCTTTCCGAACTGTACCGTCACACATGGCGCGTAACAGTTCGGCACAGCATCTCGAATACAGAGATTAATAGATTAGTTTTAAAATATCAAAAAGGAGGACACTTTTTGAGGAAGGACAGAACCTAGAAAAGGACTGTCCTCCCTAAAGGTGGATGATTGGTCACCTTAATGTAACCCCAAAAAATCAGGCAATTACTGTCTTGTCAAGAACTGCTTCAGGCAGTGGTGCACCCAGAGGGGGTTTTAGGGTTAACTCCCCAGGTCCAAAAAGGTCAGTTAGAAAAGCTACAGTGGAAATTTAAACAAATAGCTTGGGTCAGTGTGCCGTCATCCTTTTCTTTTGCTATTTTGCAGTGCTCAATCGTAAAAAAGAACTAAAGGCGAACATAAGTGAATAAACTAATTTTTACCTTTCATCAAATATTTATGTAGCTCACTTTATAATTTCAAGTCTTGAAATTGTTAGATTAAATGCGCAATTGAAGTTATTACTATGCAACAAACATCTATTTTGTTGTGTGTGTGAATCATTACACATTAATGTGACTTCCTGTTACAACTTGCACTTCCCAATAGGTCATTTTGACTTTAAAATTGCTAAAAATTTATTAAAGGAATACAACCAGGCGGGGAAAGACTTAACTGACTTGCTTTGATGTACATTCATCAAAATATCTTGGTACATGAAGTTCTCGATTCCCTGGATGTATCCAAGAATTGAACTGAGACAAAATTATGGGCATTTTATCATATGGTTTATACTGTTTGTAATTTTGTTTATGGCTATATTTTTGACATCCCTATTCTCTTGCATGCTTTGCAAAATATTTATTCGAGCAGTTCAAAGTTTATTTTAGTTTAATATAATTACATATATTTCAGAAGAATAAAGTGAGTTTAGGTTTGAGCCAACTATGCACACAGTGGAATTAAACAGAAGTAAATTTTATGAATAAATAAATGTTTGGTTAATGAAAAAATTAATTAAATATTTAACCAAAAATGACAGTGTCTGGGCATATTAAAAAAAGCAAAATTTTCAGGGCATCAAAAACCTAATGATTAAGTTTGGTGGCTTTACAGTTTCACCTTTTACTTTCTTTTTATTTTTAAATATAAATAAATAAGTAGATGGAGGGAGACCAGGGCTAGATAGCATAAGGTAGAGGTGCACAACCTGCGGCCCGCAAACTAATTTTGACTCTACATTTCCAAGAGGATTTAAGTTGAGAAGCAAATTGACTGACAAACATTTAGAATCAGTCTTAAGAGTTTCTACTAGCAGTATTGAACCTAAGATACCTAAATTAGTTTGTAAAACTCGGTATCAGCCATCCCATTAGCAATCTGTAACATAATTATTGTTTATGCTTTAGAAATTTTAATATTAAATATATTTTATGCTGTAATTTTTATGTCTAATTTTACTGATATTAAAATTTCTGATACTCATCTTTATTGCTCATTGTACTATTACTGTAATTAAATTTATAACCTAAAATAATTTGCTGAAGTACATATGACGTTCTTGAGACACATTCTTAAAAGTAATTCTAAATGATTGGTCACTACAAATGTTTGTAAACTTCTTTTTTTAAACTATTCACAGTATCATTCATTTAGCTCTATAACAAGCTCCTAGATTTTTTTAGAAAACTTTTGTAAATTTAATCTTAAAAATAAGTTTTTTTTTTTTACTATACATATTAAGTGTAATAACAGTTGTACTATAATAATTGGGTAGTAGCACTTTCATTGTGTCTGTGCTGTAACTTCATTTGCGGCCCCCCATGTCTCAATCAACGGTGCGAGTGGCCCTTCTCCCTAAAAGGTTGTGCACCCCTAGCATAAGGGATAAGTTGGCATTCACCTTGTATTTTTTACCACTGTGATTTGAGAGTGGTGATATCGCCACTATTTACTACACATGTATCATCCACTCTAGTTTCAGTGTGATCAAAGCTTTCAGAGAATAATAGATTTTTTTGCTGTTTATTCTTTAATTGAAGGTTTGGTGTTTTAGGAAGCCCTAGAATATGTTGAGGAGTTTTTAATGGTTGTGTTGGATAGTGAGTAATAACAATTGTGTATTCATGTACTGGTATTCCTTGTAAAACTTATGTGGAAGAGTAATGCCAGCCATTTTGTCTCAAAAGTCCTGGTGGGGTAAGTTGGCATTTAAGTCGTGGGGCATGTTGATATAGGAAAGATATTGGACATTGACGGTAATGAATTCTATATTTTCACAATGGTGAAAACACAAACTTTGGAGATGGCTAGTAGTTACAAACACAATCTGTTACAACAGCTATAAAAATTTTCAAAAATTAAAACCAATAATTCGTGGATGGTCCATGGTCTTTTTGTTTTCTTAGTTCTTATTTTATTTTCTAATATAAGTTTTAAAGTGCATTTAATTTAATTAACTCAGATTATTGCTTTGATCCTATCACAATGACATGCTATGCCAACTTTCCCCAGTCATTATGCCAACCTACCCCACATCAGGGGTTCATTAATTTGTTGCCAAGTAGCTTCACTATCAGCAGCATTGGTTATATTAGTTGAATGTATTACTGAAGAAAAAAAGTACAAAACCACCATCATAAAATGTGATGTTAGTCATGATGTGTTAACCCCCTCAGAGCCTAACCTATTTGCCATGGGGATTATTGAAGAATTGTTTTCACATTTTAATACAGCTGTAGTATAAAGACTTTTAGCTAAGAATATGCTTGTAAACATGCTATTTTAGTCTTATGCGTTTAAAAATGAAATGAAATGAATGAAGTAAAATTGTGTTCAGACTCCAACTTTAAGGGAAGTGGAGAAAACAATGAAATAAATTTTAAAGATTTTGTTTGATAAGAAACTAAAAGATCATTAACTGAAAATTTGGTTTTTCATCTCTTTTATGCTCTTGTAACCTTTTGACTATGGCTAGAAATACAGTTGCCAAGTACTCTGGAACTTCCATAGTTTCTCGACTAAAACATCAAAAATCCGCAACTCTGTAATGTATGGTTCACTCCGGAAATCACGTCGATGCTGGGAAAAGGGAAATTTCACTTATGGGGAAATTGTGCATTAGATTTTTGTTTCTATAATTTAATCCTTTATATATATAAGCTAAAAATAAAATAGAGAAATGATTTAATTAGGAATTTTATTACTGTTTTTAAAGAAAAAATATGTCGTTCTTTCATTTTTGTCCTTATTTTTGCATTGCTCCTGAAGCAACCTCAAAACTCCTGAAATTTTATGAGAATGCTCCTGAAGCAACTCAGAAAAGGTTGCCAACCCTGGAAATATAACTGATATGATTCGTTCTTGGCCATTTTCTTATAACTTTCAAGGTACAACTGTTGTATTGGCCATGTGAATTCTTTCTTGAGGCGATTCTTATAACTTTCAAGATACAACTGGCTGTACTTGTCATTACAGTAACTTTAGTTGCATGACAAGTGTAGCTTTTTCAATGGATTTCAGTATTTTATAACTAAACACGTGATTTTTGAATTCCTCTAAAAGATAATTATGGTATGTAAATCTTTTATTTGAGAACAGTTTGTCATTTTGATTTTCAACATACCAACTAGACCTTGGCATAAAAACACTGTTTTGGATTTATGGTAGACTAAAATCTAAAAAGATCAGTATATTTGTATTAAACCTTACTAATACATTCAAATATATCCACTCCAGCTTCTGACAATCGCCTACTCTGAATTTTAGTTTCTTGAATATTGCATAGACAAAACTCTAATTTAAGCTTCCTTCGTACCATTTTCTTTGTAATTTGTATAAAATAATATTAAAAGCTGTAATTTGGATAATAATCATAAATCAAAGTTTGGTCGGTATACTCACTGTCATCTGGGAGTGCTTAGGTAGGTGGAGTAGAGGCACTCTTGAATTTGTTGTTTGTACTAATCTCTTGACGATAAACTTGAAAAAGTTTCACAGTACTTTTGAATTAAAGTACATATTTTAGTCTACCATGACATTAATCCAAAGCATAACAAGTCACATAAACGTCTGGTTGATGTATAAAAGAACAAAGCGACTTGTAGTCTGACATCAGTTTAAAGATGTGTATCTTATCTACATTTTCATTTGAAGAAATCATATATTTTGTTAAGCAAAATTGAATGAAATTAGTTCCAGTTTGGCCAAATATCTGATGCTAAGAAAGGATATTTAAACTTGAAGGTCAGACTAAATGCTAAACATTTTGACAGGGAATTTTTTTGTTGAACATTGTACTTTATGTGGAAGGTAATCAAATACTTTTGTGTGCCTAATTTCATGGGGTTACATTGCATTTTAAATATGTGTAATTTGTTGAGTTTTAAACAGTAATTTGAACTACGTCTTTATAAAATACATAATAATAGCTAAACGTGAGGTGGGTTATTACTTTTTTTTAGTGATCCACTGTATGTGTATGAAAGACTAAAATCTTTGTAAGATAAGATTTTTGTCTTCTGCCGATAGATTTTTGGGAGCAATACAATGTAAATGTACTATTACTGTGTTGTAATTACATATTGAAATAATGAAGGAAAGCCCTAATCTTGAATTTTGTAAATAATTATGCAAGACAAAGTATAAAAAATTTAAATGTCTTCTAATGTCAAGTATGAATTTGAGTTTGAATAACGTGGATATTGATTTTCGAGATCTCAGTTTAGAAATTTTTCAGGTGCCAATATTCTAGTCATCTAGATTGTTTCAATTGCTAATTAGCAATTGAAACAATCTTGATGCAGACAATTAATTGCATGCTAAAAGCTTGTCTTAAAGCAAAGTGCAATTAATTGTGTGGTGTCTGCACTTCAATTTATAAATATGTATGAGAACTAAGTAAATTTTATACAATGCAGAAATGAACTAATTTGTTCAACACTGCCTGTCAGTACATTTTATAATTAATAGTCAATATTCTAGCCCTTCCTTAGTATTTTGTTTGAGAATTGGAGTTGTATGTATCTTGCATATGCTAGTTTGGAAACAAGTCGAAATTGCTTGTATGTATTCTATCTCTAGAGGTAGGGGGGATGCTTAAAAGTAAATATACATGTGAAAAGTGATTTCTTTTAGCAATCACTTAGTTAAAGGGAATGCTGTTTTAAGTCTTTCCTTAATGCTTTGCATGCTGATTAAATAGTTTATATTTGTTTAATATGTATATATATGTGCTGTATATATATTTCAAGTAAATATAATGGAACTATTGAGAGAGACTAGATATTATATAAAACAACAACATTCACAGAGTTGCCAAACTTGCATCTAATTTAAATTTTGCACTGTTCATCAAGTTGGATGCCATTTAGCTTAGCTAGCTAAAGCAGTAAAACAGTAGCTTCAAAATTAGTAACTTATGGGTTGAAAAACAATGATTTATATCTTCATTTCACCTAAGTGAGAAGACCAGATACAACTTGTGCTATTGAACATAAGTAGAGCAGAACTTTTCACTGGTTGCTAAATTAGTTATTTGGCAAAGGTAGAGACACAATTCATGAAAGGACACTTCATCAAGCACTTGACTTTGTTTTTAATAAGCCAATATTGTGTTATGAATTGGGTGATGATGCAGCTTAGACTGCAGTGACTTCACTTAGCATTTCCACCATATTGTAATTATTAATATTGTATGGAAAGAATAATTATTGATAGTGCATGGAAGTTCAGAATGGGCAAGCAAATACTAATAAACTTTTTAACATTAACCTGACCATCTCACTCCTACTCCCATGTCCTTCTCAACAGTTTGACATCCTTTTAATTCATTTTCGTATCAACCATTCTAGTTACCGGTAGATATTTATTGGTTGACCAAACTTCTCCTTTGACCCAGCTTTGAAAAGAATCCCACACCATCCATCACATTAACTTTTACAGGTCTCGGACAGTTTTAGCAATGCTTTTAGTACATCATGCCTGTTTTATCACACTTTTTGGGTCACCCTCTGCATTCATCACTTAAAGTCTTACATTTCACTGGATCATCTGTAATTCATCACCTTTTAAATTACAATCCTTAATTTTTGTAATTAATTAAGATGAGGTTACTCCCATCTTAAGTGTGCCTGCGATGAGTTGGCTCTTCTAATTTGTTTATTTTCTTCAAGGGTGACCCACATGTTTTTTATTCATCTCCTTTTTGTCTTAACTGCATCATTTTATCTCGTCATTTATATTAATTATAAGGCTTAGAAATTCTGAATTTACGTCATAACAAAGTTTTTATTTTGTTTTAGGTTTATTTAAATTTTATCACATTTTTAATGTTAACCTGGTTACTATTCTGATGTTTTAAAAATCTATCATAATCTTTAATTTTGCTATCTTGCATTTTGCATATCTTATCCATTTTTGGATCTTGTGCCTGAAACCCAAACTAGCCTAATAAACTAATAAAATACAAAAGTAAACTTGAAAGAAAATTTAGAGCTTACAAAATTTTAGCTTTTAGTTTTGAATGTAAACCTACTGTCATGAGTTTGAATCAGCACTGTAACCTACTCTTCGACGTTTCTTCATGTGAACTAATAGTTGATTTGACTCAAATCACTGCGTAATACAGCCATTGTTAATGGATGGAACTTTTACTAATGACTGAGACACGTATATTATTTCAATTTACTTATGAGTGTTATAAAGAATTATTAGTAAGCTTTCGCACACCTTCCATACTTCAGTAGGATTTGACGTGCTGCAGAAGGATGCTAAGGAACAAAGATACAACCGATGGAATCTACAGATACAATACACAGATTACGGAATAAAATTCGGTCAATCTACAGGTTGGAGAAATGTCAGCATCCGAATGTCACATGGTCTATCATGCAAAACAGTCTAAACTATGAGTAAGGCCAAGATTTTCTTTTGGGTGTGGGTTTTTGGTAAGGTTGTGTCGATTGTAAGGGTTATATTGATCACACAAATAAAAAATTTGATTACTAATTACTAAATTACTTTTTTATTTTGTATTTATCTACGGTGTTTAAATTATGTTTTTGGGTGAAAATGTACTAACATTAACATTGAAAACTAATGTTTGAAGAGCACCATTTGATAATTTGTAGTGAATTGTGTGTTGAATTACTAAAATCCAAAAATATGAAAATAGTCAGCCAACATTTTACTTGATATCATGAAGTATCACTAAGGCTTGAATGTTAATGATTTAAAATGTAAAAAATAAATTAAATGTTTACTTTTTTTCGATATTACCATTACTCTGATTTAGTCATGTTTTTTAATTAATCAGAATTAAAATTTGCATCTTTGCTTTAGGAAAAAATTATTCAACAAAGGTATAGTTTTCACCTTTCCCAACTTTTATCTCCTTAATGCAATTAAATTTTGTTGTAAAATCGATTTACCTTGGTAAATCTATAAGAAAAGCTTTATCCTCTTCTATTTACTGTCTGTTCATGCTTGACTGAAAGAAAAGGTCCCACTCTGAAATTTTCAGAAAATGGTAACTTGAGAAAGTCATTGTGCAAATTTTTAAAAGCACCTAATTTTAATTTGAATGTATTGAAACATTCTTTTGTATATTAAAGGAAAATAAACCTTGAAAAAATGACAAGTCAAAGTTTTGGTTATTACATTCAATTAACCTTTTGAGTTCTGAATTGTCTTGAACACCAAAATTGTATATTGGTTGTTCTCGATAAATTTGAAATATTTCAGTTTTTTTCAACATTCGTGTATCCTTTTTAGAAACATCCAACAAGTCACGGCCTAGACCATTCAATGATCGAACTTCAAAAAATACAAGGAATTTTGAAGAGTCGAAAGACTTGGAAGAAAGAAAAAATTTCCGCAATCGTGAAGATCATGGCCCTCCTAATTCTGAGAATAGGTAATGTTTCTAATTATGATAATGAAGTTTGACTGATTTTTGCGAGTAATGTGATACTGTATTTCTTAATTGAAATTATATTGAAATATAAATCACTCAGTTCAGTCCTTATAATTGTAATCAATAACAGAAAGAATTTAACATTAGTTCTTGCAAAGTTTATCAAATTGCAGAAAGCATTATTTAAATTTGTTTATTATTTTATTCTATCTCATGAATGCATGAAACAGTGAAACCCCGATTTAACTTATTTCAAGAGACTAGAAAGAAATAACATGCAGGAAAGCGTTAAATCTGGTTGGGAGAAAAACAGATCATAGAGCATGAAATAAAGACTAATTAAGCCATATACCTTTTATTTCTTCCTTTACAATCTGTTATTTTGGTTTGCATTTTTCTTTTACTAGCTAAATCATTAACATCATTCTCCACAGGTATGAGTAAATTTTTTTTATAGTATATCTAATTTGCATTTGACGAAGATATTCACTACGAACACATAAAGGACTATTTGAGGTTTCTATTTTCGCAATCGTTAAAAGATGTAGTGAAAATTTCACAGATTTGAAAATTTACACCATAGGGGAAGACGGGGTACAATGAAACATTACTTGTAAAATCAGTAAAATTTATCACAGAAAGTTGCAATTTATATATATGTTATGCAACTATGTGTTCCAATTACTGATGTGATTTGGATACATTCGCACTTCTACAACATTAGCAATAGAAGATTATTGGTATTTCACCATTGAAAGTAAGTTTCTTTACTAAAAGTAATTTTGTTTCATTTTCCTCGTTGTTATATGTAATAATAATTTTTTCTATACATTGTTATCTTTGTGTTGTCTTCATACCTCCAAAACCAAAATTTAAAAAAAATATTAGATATTTGAAATTTTTTTTAATTTAGTAACCTCAGTATGGGGTACAATGAAACATGTTTCATTGTGTGTGCCCCAGGTGAATGCATTTACTTGAAGTAATATATCACTGATATTAAATAACATATTACTGGTTGTCACTAATATAAATAAAGTCTAAATTTTACGAAAGATAACAGAATTGTTGTAACCCTGCCCCCACATACCAGTAACAAATTGCAGCCTTTAGACAAAACTGTGTTCAAGTCATTTAAAAATTTCTTCAATCCAGGTCATACAATCTATATACGAGATATCTTCTTTGATTGGCATTGCTTATTGTAAATCTTTCACTCCACAAAATATTACAAAAGGTTTTTCAGAGACTGGAATATGACCTTTCAATAGAGAAATGTTTTGTGAAGAAGATTTATTTGTGTTCATACATGTCAGATAGGCCTAGTCCTACTGAAAATTATTTCCATGTTCAGATCAATGAAACTGAAGAGCTGACTTATGAAACTGAAGACCAGACAGACAAAACCCAAGAATCAGAAGTAGTGGATCTTGCCATTTAGTAGATCAGAATCGCAGACTGCAGATTGTTCAGCAACTGTTCATACACCATGCACTAGCTCTCAACCTGTGAGGAAATACATTTCTCCTCAAGAGATAAAACCTTACCCCAAGGCTGGTCCAAGAAAAGTAGTAAGAGTAGGAAAACAGAAAATAAAAAGAGTTTTGTTCTAACCACTCCAGTAAAAAATGCTTTTGTTAAGCAATTAGAAAGTAAAAAGAGGAAAAAAAATTAGGAAGTATTGTTTTCAAAATAAACTACCTCCTACAGACTCTGACGATGATCCAGATTATTTTCCAGCTCCAGCTAATCACCGAAGTACTAAGAATGAGATATCCACACATAACATGTGTGATACAAGCAGTATCTGTATAAATGATTAGGTATGTTTTAATCAAGGAGGGTGAACTGAAACATAAGGAAATGTATTCTGTTGGAGAAATCATAAATTTAAATGAAGTCAAATGTGACTAAAATAAACTATAGGGTGAAAATTGCTTGCATCATTTATAGTGTTTCATTGTACCCCAGTATGTGTTTCATTGTACCCCAGCATATGGGGTACTATGAGACATTTACTTTTTGTTATTTTTCAAGCATAAAGATATTGTTTAGAACCAAATAAAAATTTATTTAGATGGGGAAAATACAAGATTAAAAGTATGAATTAATTATATTTTAATGCATGCAAAATTGTGGATAGGAAGAAATAATTAGTAAATTTTGTTTCATTGTACCCCGTCTTCCCCTATCTATACCTCAAGTAGTCCAAATTTTATGCGACTTGGCGGCATACCCGTGTCATGTCAGTAAATAGTACTCATTCTTAAAATTGTCTTTTCTTTTTAATATTTTATCAGTTAGGACACAAAAATACCTTTCACGGGAAACGCCATACTGGCCTGCTAGTATTTGACTATTTTTTAAGAAAATCGCTTTGAGTCCTCCCCCATGAAAAAGTTAAATGTGGGAAATATTTCAGTGATAACAGTAAATACAGGATTTTTTGACATTGAAAGTATAGCAAATTATTTGAGACCAATGAAAAATGACATGTGCAGGAAATCGTTAAATGCGGGTTACATTAAATTGGGGTTTCACTATATAAATAAATAAGTGTCACTTAATATATTTAGATAATAAACCTTTTTTGGTGGTGCATGAAAATTGAAATGTTTCATTATTTTTCCTTTTGCAGTAGCTGTGTAGAAATTAAGCGTTTATACTTATTTTCAAACTTTCCATGTATAACGTAATATTGTCATACTAATTTAGTTGTGCTGCTTAAATATCTTATGTTTTATGGATTTTTTCTAGAAGGAAGTCAAAATTAGTTAAATCAAAAAGTTAATATTTATTTGTTTTATGTGTAAAATAAATTACAATTAACACATGCTTTTTTTTTTTTCTATTTGGCTTATTTTTAAAACAGAAACACTTTATAAATATTTAGACTCAAGTGTTCTGTTAAAAATGGAATTCATTTTGCAAGGTAGTATTTAAATCATTAATTTTGATAAATTGTTAATGAATTTCAGTATTTTACATTCAAATTTAGCTGTAATAATAGTATGAAGGAAATTATTGGATCTTATATAGTTATTTTTAATATAGGGAACGAGATGGAGAAATGCGAAGAGGACGTGGTGGATTTCGTGGACGAGGAGGAAGACCCCGTGGAAGGGGTGGCTACTTTAGCAACTTTGAAAGCCGTCCTCCCCGCAGAGAGTTTGATCGCCACAGTGGAAGTGATAAAAGGTTTGTTTTAAAATTCACTTAAAAATTAATAATTTGAAATTTGCAATGAGTATTGAACTTAATATTCTCATCAATGGTATATCTGTTTTCTAAAATATTTTGAAAAATACTATATTGCTGAAATAGAAAAACTTGAAAATTACGGAACTTGGTGTGAAAGATTGAATTATTAAATAGTGTGAGATATTGATCAGATTGACTTGGTAAAATCGTTTGTGAACTCTTAAAAGACATTTTATATAGGGTCTGGAATGGCAGATATTTTATGTTACGAGATTTCGCAAGCTCCGAGTGAGTTATCCCTTGCACAATCTCAACTACTCAGATGGGTCCAATGGTCCCTGGTCAACAAGACCAGGGTGTAAAAAATATCGTGATTAAAAAAAAATCAATTAATAGATTTTTTATTTAAATTTCTGTAGGCCTATACACTGTTTTTACAATAATTATATATAAATTTGTTAAATAAAAAATTGATTTTGTGATATGATAAATCAATATTTGCTTAACATTTGTTCACAAGTTGACATCCTACTTGGTTTTTCTTGAGTAAATTACATCATCATGTTAACAAATTTATCAGTAGGTGTAAGTGACAGACCTAAACTATAGTGTGGAAAGTAGAATATAGGACGGAAGTAATTAGACTATAGTAAATTCTAATAATAAAACTGCTGAGCAGCAATAATAAATGAATCTTCACTTTTAATTCATATTGGATCTTTCTTCCTGCTGACATTTTAATGGCTGTGTGTGTGAAAATGTATATTTCTATTCTTTAATCTCTATTGCACACCACAAGAATAAGCTAACTGACAACTGCCTCAAAAAACTTTACTTCTTGTGTGTGTTTTTTTTAGCTAATGAAATCAGTCACCCCTTTAGTTTATAATTTTGAATCAAACTGTTGCATACTTCCTTTAAGTGTTTATATTATGAGTGCAGTTAATCAGGAATGTTTATACATTACTCTTCCTGGCATTTAGATTTATGATGTCATGTGTGTTAACATTACTGTTTCCAGTATATAGTATATTCTAATAAGTTACAACTGGCTGTTGCAATCTTTTATAATATGTAGTAATTGACCCAGCTCCCTCTGACCTGGGTATAGCCATTAGTGCTGAAATCACCCTGAGTGCAGAAAAATTAAAGCATTCAACCACTTCTGTGATTATTTTGTGGTGCATTTACTTAGTTATAAAAATGTGTGATTAGTTGTGATTTAAATCTTGACACCCTGAACAAGACATTTTTAAAAAAGATTAACGACTTATTACTTTCTACCTGAAAAAAGAACTAATTAACATTAATACATGTAATGTTCACACAGTACATAATGCTTTTCTTAAAGGTTTAAAAGAGCTTGGAGAAAGTGTCTGAACTATTTTTTTTTCTGTTCAGATTTTTTAATCAGTTGTCTAAGCGTTAGTCAAAACATACAAAAAAAATTCAAGGAGACTTGAAACTTCCTACTTACTATTTCATCAAGCACTGTTCAAGCCGGTGGCTAAGCCTAAAGCCAGCTGCTGAAAGGTTGCTTGAACAGTCGTAGGTGTAACTAGGGATTTTGAATAGTCCTTCCGAAAAGTATGGACTGTACCCCAGTAAAAAGGGAAGTATTAATAATCAACTTAACTTTCTAGATTTAAACTTGATATGCTTGAAGCACATCGGTAAAAATTCTATCGATTCTGACTCTGCCGTCTGAGTGCTCATAATTTTTAAGAAGTGTATTAACTATATACTCGTGAACAACTACATGCAACTGTAATTTTAATGATTAGGTGAAGTATCTGGTGACCTATCGGGGAAAATTTTGTATTTTTATGTAAAAAATCACATGATATATTACATTTTTTCGTAGTACATTTATAAAATTATTAAGTATTTTGCAACTAACAAATATTAGTCACTTTCAATTCAAATAATGTAATTTTAAACAATGTTGTTTGATTGTATCATACATGAGAAACACATTGTTTGGTTTAACAACAATTTATTTAAGGACTGTCTTGAATTACACTAAAACCCTGCTAATTCAAACCCCCCGTTAATCCCGAGAGTTGGGTTTATCCGAACCATTGGTTTTTAAAATTTGTAAAACAAAATACAGTAAATCGGTAACAACATAATATATTAACATTATTAAAATAATAAGCATTGGTAAGAATGTACACATACTTTTGGATATTTAGATTATCATTAAATTAAAAAGAATAGAAAAATAGTCACTACAGGGTTCCCACGGTCCTTGAATTTTTTTTTTCCTGAACTAGGGGCCCTTAAGTATTTGAAAATTACGCAACTTGGTGAAAAGTCCTTGAAAGCACTTTATTTTTTTTAAACTAGTATATAATTGTAATTTCGTCTTTTATTGAAACTTGTCCACCAGACTAGTTTCCTCAGCATGTGCGTCATTCTGAATGAAACTGGTGTTTCGCACTTTGACATCACATGATATACTAATAATGCTACATCTAAATGGCCCATTCTCCACTGTATTCTGTCTGTCTAAGTTGACACCTCTGGTCTCTGTTAAGACAGATGCCTTGTTATACCCGCAGCATCATGACATATCCCAGCACCACTTTCTTAGGAAACCGTAGCTTTAGCATTGTACAATATTTTATCGCACGACCGAAATCGGTATGTGTGCAAGTAGCCTGATAGTTAGCATTGAGACAAGAAGCCCACTTTGCAAAAAATAATTTGCAGGTTCTGTGAGAAAAGAAAATACAAATTATCACCAAAATTGATGATAACCTTTCTTTTTGGCTCAATAGTTTAAAAATAGAATAAAAAATTGTCTTTTTTTTTCACATTTTCCTTTTTAATTGACAACTTTTGTGTATGCTTTGCTTTAGGTCGTTATAAAAAATTCTAGGTCCTTGGAAAATATATTTTGGATAAAAGTGTGGGAACCATGTACTATTACATTTGGACAAAATTAATCAGTTTTTGCTGTAGTAAATACGTATAAACTTTTTCCTAGTTGGTTCTTCAAAAAACATTCTAAGTTAAATGTAAAAATCAAGTGAATTAAATTCTAACTTATATGCCATGTAATTATATATTTTTTGTGTGTAAAAAGAATTTTTTTTCATAATCTAGTTTTTAAATAGCTGTAAAGCTTAATGCAATTGCTCGTCATTAAGAAATTTGACTATCTTTTTTGGCGAACTGAATGGGAGGTTGAACCCCAAAACCACTGGTTACGCCTATGTGAACAGTGGATTGCAGTGCGAAACTATTTCCCTGACTACATTCCTATAAAAGAAGCCAGCCATGATACAAAGACCTATGCTATATGAAAATTGTTCATTTACTTAGAAGATATTAAATATACTTTGGGAAGTGGGTCACATGATTAACTATACTTGCACTTGATACAGTAAATATTATCTCAATCGTCATAATTTATGACAGCTGATGTGATATTTATCTAATCAAGTTCAAGTATATTTAATTGTGTGACCAAATTTCTTCAGAAAAGAGAACCCTTAATGCATAACCTTCATTCGCAACTTGAATTGAAGATAAGAACAATTTTGGGTAGGATCTACTAAGAGGAATTCATTTTAAGATGGAAGATATGTCCTCAGAAACTTGCCTCTGGCTGATATTGTGTTTGGAGATCAGATTTCTAAAGAGCTACAGAATGTGAAAGTGAAAGAAAATAACTTTTTTTTTCTAAGGGCACAAAAGCATTACATTGCTAGTGTTAAATATCTTTTTAAGAAGTCCTCCTTCAGTTCATCTCTCCTTAAAAGTTAATCCTGTCTTGGTCCTCTTGAGAGACTCAGTGGTGAGAATGTATGACAAGTATTAGAAGTTGCAAGAGCTATGTCATGAGTGGTCCCAACAGACATACTACTGGATGAGTGGAAATTACTTCCAAGAGAATTTTAGGAAGAGGATCTAGAACAAAGCCTATTGATGTTTACTGGAACCAGTTCTTCAGACTGCGAGACATTAGTGATGTGGATCTTAAGTACCTAATTGGGTCAAAGCTAGTGGAGGCTACTCTGTCACTTTGAATGTGGCTACACAGCCTCAGGAAGAGCTTCAACAGGGGACAGAGCATTCAATGTCGGAACACACACTCAATGCTTTGATGTCAGTCTAAAGTAGCTTGGCAAATTTTGACGATCAACCTTATTTGGTGCCTGTCACATCTAAGCTAAGGATATGGGAAGGGCTGCATATGAAGCATACAATGCCTATTTAGAAGATATAAAATGGAAGGCAAAGGAAAAATTATATAGAGAAGGACAGGAAAGAAAAAGAAAGACTGGAAGTAGAGAAAAAAAAATTTAAGCAGCTGGCAAAGAAAAAAAAGGTAATAAAAGAACAAAAACTTAAAATTATGTGTAATGAAGAGGATGAGAGGCGTTGGACAGTGCTTCAAAATTGTTAAAGGCTCAGGCAATAATTGAAGGGGTGTGAAAAGTTGATGCTGGTCAGCAAAGACAGACTTTAAAAAATGCACTTTCTTCTCTTGAGAGAAAAGGACGAAATTAATTTCATACTTTTTCAACAAAAGTCAGACAATCCTTTAAAGAAAAGGAAGAAATTCTTCAAGCTTGTCAAAAATGAACAACATATTTAAAAATCATGATAACAAAAATTTATATTTTTTTGTATTGTTTCAAAGTTATATGCTTTTTAAATAAAGAAAATAAATATGCTTCCAAAGAAAGAAAAGATCAAGTGGCTGGGGAGGACTTTTTCTTTTCTGTCTTTAAACTATAATATATTTGGCATTATTGTAATTAGTCACGCGCATACTTTTTTGTTCTGTTAGTCACTTATTGTCACTTTTTTACACCTTAAAACCTGTTATAACCCCTCAGTTATTTATATCTCAAAACAGGTTTGAATAATTTATCCATTATTTTATAGTGGACTACGTCCTGTAGAAAAGAGAGATGGTGCTGGATCAAACAATTGGGGTGATGTTAAGACGGATTATAAGTAAGTTTACTGATTTGATCATTTTTATCCTAATTCTGACTAACAAATTTTACTGTCAAAACTTGTTTTTTATCAAACTGTTCCGACATTTTAAAATTCAGACCATTGTAAAAATATACCTAAGAAATTCCTCTTACAAAGTTAAAGGATAAATTTTCAAATTTATGGATAGCTTCTCTCATTTCTCAAAGTACTATCACAGCTCTGATGAAATATTTTTCAATGCTTAATATAGCTCCTGCAAAACTTCTAGTTCTCATTTTTAATGTATTTTCTATGCTATTTTTAGTGATAAGTTGTGCTGTAAATCCATCGGCAAAAGCCACAAAATATTCTGGGTTTTTGGATGCATTGTAGTTTATTTATTTTCTAGATTTCTTACACAAACACACACACATATATATATATATATAATTGAGACTTATGTGTTTTCATTGTATATCCTTGCTCTTTTAATAAGATGTTTTGAATTGTTTATTTTCTTAATTTATAGTGCACGTAGGAAAGAACCAGAATCATCTTGGATGGAGGATGATAATGAGTGAGTTCTATTTTTGACTTAATTTTTTTAACATTTAGATTTTCCCTCTACAGAGTTCCCGCAGGTCTTAGAAAGTACTCATTTTGACCTTCCATTTCAATAGTCCTTAGAAAGTGTTTATTTTCTTTTGAAAATAAAATTCAGTTTTTAAATGACAATATTTTTTTACTATACTTCTGACCTCTTTTTAGTGCCCAGTTGGCTATAAAGCTGCTTGTGAGAAGAATGCGATGCCTTATTGCTTCAATTTAAAGAGTTTTTGGGAACAGTCTCAATGTACTCAGCATCATTCAAAAACTTTGATCAAAAATCTGACAGACTAGACAGTTTTTTTAAGTGATTTTTTTACTTAAAGATGCAGAGAGAGAGAGAGAGAGAGAGAGCAAATGAAAAATTATAGAGAATAATGAAAATTCTAATGATTTATCACATGGTTAAACTACAGTAGAGCTTGGGTTCAGTGTAAATAAATCATTAGAAGTTGAAAACTTAAAGGACGAATCTTACATTGCTCAGAGGCTTATTTATGAGAATGCAAAATAATTCTAATGATATTCACACTACAACTTTAACAATAGATAAAGTTTGTCTCTTCAAGGCAAAAATATTTCCTTCATTTGGTAGAACTATACAATATTGAAACTCGGAAAAGTTTAGAAAGTACTAGAAAAAGGAAAATAGAACTAAACTATTTAAAATCTAAAGCTTTTCTTTAAGCTGATCTTACAAAATTCATCAGAACTGTCTAATATGGCAATATCTTCTAAACGTATTTCCCTTTTTATTAAAGCAAATGCACTGCGAAGAAATATAAAAGAAAGCATCCGAAATTAAGGAATTACACAAACAGATGACTATCAGGATGTTTAAAAATATTTTTACTTGATATGTGAGGGGGGGGGGATTAGAAAGAATTTTCAATATTTGTAATATAATTTTTTATACATATTTTATTTGTTGCAATCAATAAAGTTACTCAGTTTAATCATTTTAATTTTACCCTCCAATTTTTTCTTATAATTTAATTTAAGGATTTTTTAAGTAAATAATTTTGTTAAGCAACTTTTTAAACCTTGAAATTTGTAAGTTTAAAGGGTGTTTTCCTTGCTGTCTACATTATATAATTTATTATATGCTTATGTATTACTGATATGTGTACATGTAAATGCCCATATACGAGGGCTATTCAGAAAGTAACATATTCTGCCGCTGCTCGGCGAGAAACATCACGGAGCGTCTACTGAATCCTTTACGCATTGGATTGTGATTGTTTGCGGTGTATGTTGCCTCTGATTTGATCACTGAATGTTTCAAATGTGTGCTGCAGCTAAAAATCCCTCAATTTGTTAAAAAATAACTCTTGACTGATCAAGAGTTATTTCAAGAACTTTGTACAGTGTGTGGAAACACCATAATGAAAGAAGCCGGACCTTGCCCCGAGTGATTTTCACATGTTTCTACGCATGAAGACCTGGCTCGCAGCGCTTTGATGATGATGAGAAACTGCATGCAGATGTCCGTGCATGGTTGAAGTCTCAAGCGGCACCATTCTATGACGATAGAATTAAGAAGCTGGTGTACCCTTATGATAAGTGTCTTAATTTATGCAGAGATTATGTTGAAAAATAGCTGAACAATGTACCTTTCATATGTAAGTAATAAATGTTTCCTTTCATAAAGTTTTTTTTTTTAATTCTAAAACGTAAGTTTCTTTTTGAATAGCCCTCATTAAGTGCTGACATTTGTTAAAATCAGACAGCAAATTTTGAAAAATCTCAATATTGTGGGCATTATTTGGTGTGTAATAGTTAGAAAATAAGTCCTTATTTTTAGTAAGGAAAAAGAGTGGGAACCCTGCCTCTCTAGTTCTACAAAAAGTCATTGATTTATTAACAATTCCAAGAAAAAATAGGGTTGAATGGATTTTTTGCAATATCCTGTTTACATGATCAGTCTTTAAATGACAGTCATTAAAATTTTGGGAAAGGAGTAAAACTACTTCCAATGAATTTTGAATAACTTTTACAAGCATGTTTGCTTTCATTGATTGTTCCAATTTGGTTGTTTAAAATTAAGAATCATAGTATAGAAACACAGTGAACACTTCTACCTTGACTTAGTGTGAAATTCCTATTCTGTGTGTCAGCGTACTGTTTAAACTTTGTGCTGAAACATGTTTTACAAAATCTGTTGACTATGCTTTTAAAATTGGTTCAATACCATCTGCTATAATTTAATAACAGATCCCATTTATTTCATCACTTTTCAAGTTATTTATTCTGGACATGAGTATAAGACATTGATAACGTCATCATAATCAAAGATAAAAAAAATTCTGTGAACATTTTATTATTTCTAGGTTTTAAATTTTGTATAGTGTTATGGTTCTTGCATATTCATACTTGTTTGACTGCTGAATTTGGTTAACAAACACGTCAATTATGAATCCTTAGTTATTGTAGGACAGTAATTCAACTTCTTTTTATTCACTGTGTTGTTTTATTATTAATATATACAGATATATTGTATTTAAAATAGTGCGTGGCTTTCAGCTGTTTTTACTTTAGAAAATTGCCAAAAATTTTGAAGTATAATAATGAATTTCACCATTTATTCTGACATAAGATGTTTTTTGGCAGTATCCTTATTTGTAAATTAATTCTTAAATTTTAACTTCAGGCCATCTGGAGACAAGCAAAATGATTCAGCCTGGGGTGATATTCCGTCAGAAAACAAGTAAGATTACCTTTAAACTTATACTTTTCAATTTTTTAAAAATCAATTGCTATAATGTTACTCATTAGCTACTAAAATAAAAACTGAGTATTTTTTTAAATAATATATTTTTGTTGTGCAATAAGGTTTAAGTAAAGATTTTGTGCTATACCTTCAGAAGTTTAATATGGGTTCACCTATGCTGAATTTTTTAAATTATTTTCTCATTAGTGATGAAATGCGTATTTGACTGCTAAATCTAAGTTCTGTGTGTATTAAAGTCATGTATTAAACTGTATAATACAGCTTTTCAACGTTTAGTATAAGTCCTTATTTTGTACTTGGGAAGTCCTTATTTTTAGTTAGAAAAAAGAGTGGGAACACTGCAAAATGTTTTAATCATAAATCAAATCTCTTGGAAAGTGTCTACTCAAGATGGCAGTTTTACTTTTCCTATGAACAATTCTATTAAAGCTCTGAATAAGCAGATTCCAATCAGCTATCATGTTCCAATCATTTAGCTATTCTGTAAAATTTATTGTGAGTTGTATCATTTTTCGCAAAGCTGGTCTGTTGTAACAAGTATGTTGAACTAATGAAATTTATCTGTCGACTGTTTTTATTCATGCTTGTTCTTTTTTTTCTCCAAGAAAGAACTAAAAATAAACCCTTGTATGTGGTACTACTAATTAGTAATGCTTTAATGTAAAGTTTTGAATCCCACAGTATTTTGAGTCCTGGAAAAGATGAAGTACCAGTTGAGAAGAGTGGTGATGATTCATTGACTGAAAGTGCTGATTTGAAGTAAGCCATTTTTATAATAATCAAACGTCACTAATGTGAAAATTCATGGGATTAAAAGAAATTTGTTCATATTAAAATAAAAGCACTTTTATCAAATCAGAAAGGTCAAAACAAGCAAATGAAGTTCATTCCATCTCAGCAAATAATAATTAAAATAAAAGTGCTTACCTTCCAAAAATAGTTAGCTTTCATATTGGTATCCAAGTGAAACTTATAATTTTAACCCCAAGTGTTCACAACAAAAAAGCAACTATGCTTATTTTCAAGAAAATTTCATATAGTAAAGGTGTAAAAGAAGTGTGGGGTGTTTCCACCATGTTGAAGAATGTTGGGCTGAAATTTATCTGTATAAGATAGGTCATTGAGATAAGAAGAAAGGAGTTATAAAGAAAGAAACAAAACATCAAAAACAAGCTTTATTCATGTTAAGAAGATGAAAATTTGAAAGAGAGCCTTTGAGGGTACTCAGGGGGAATAAAATTCACCATAATGAATTACATTTTAAGGTGTTGATATTTAAATTTAGAAAATATTAAGTTCATTAATGTTGACTAGGAAATTAGAAGAAGTTTTGCTTTGATAGTAATTTATATTACCAAGGTTTATTATACTTTTATAAAAAAATTAATGGTAACCCAGTGTTTTAACTCTTCGATAGCTCAGGTCTCCTTATGTACTCATTAAAATTCACCAACACATCACAAGGAATAATGGACTGTAGTTCTCACATCATTTATTAATTTCTCTCTCTGAGCTGCGCTCAAATGCACCTTTTTCGCAACTCGCACTGCGCGCCAGCAGCGCCCTTTTTTGGCTGTTGCCAACGGAGAGCTCAAACACCCAGCTTCAAAGATATGATTTTTTTTAAGTGCATACATTTGGCTTTTATTATTGTTCTATTAAAATATTTTGAAAATTTCTAGTGTAACTACAGATTTGACTTACTAATTTATTAGTTTTTTTATACAAAGTTTATACTCTTTGTAATCCTTTGTCCTTGTGAGACTAAATGGTTCTGAATTCTGAACCTATCTTCATTTAGTAGTCTTGATATCCATTGTAAACTTAAAACTTACCACCAGAGCTATTATACAATAACACTTTTTAAATTCAAGGCATTTTAAATTTGTTTCTGTTAGCTTGAGCAGGGTGTAGGAAACTTGTGATAGTTTAAATCATTAAAATCGGATTTTATATTTAAATCAAATTTTTATCTTTATTAAAAAAAAGTTACCACAGACGCCGTTGCAGGATTGAAATTTTTGCTTTTTTTGCTCGATTGTTGGACGGTTTCCTGAGAAAGTACAGTTTACAAGATAGACATGATTTCTTCAAAATTGTACAGGGAACAAGACTAACATTTTTTCTGATGCTGCCATTCGTTTAATTCAGGGAAAATTGGGACATTTTTGTTACCTTTTTTTTTAACTCATCTAAATCTTTATTGCTATTAGATTTTAAATTAGAAAACATAGCAGGAAACCCTAGAATGTACTCTTACAGTACAATTATTTTTGATATTGGTTGATAAAGTCGATGCGATGAAAAGGTTTTCATGCAAATTTTGTGACTTTTAGATCATAATTTCCAATACAAAACTAAAACTGTCATATCTCTTGTTTAATACTATTTGTTTTAAAATTGGTTCATGAATGTTGGTTCATGAAATTGGTTCGATGAGAGGAAAAGTATTATTTCGCGAGTGTATAAATTGTTGATCACGAAGGAAAAGGTGAAACGAAAGGTTGCATTAACTAACGGGTTTGCCAGATATCATATTTATCGTAGCTACAATCACCATAGCAAGGATATTTTTAAAATTTTCCAATGAAACTCGCTGCCACGTTTAGCCTGGAGGCCAAAAGGCTGAACTCACTTTTTCCCTCAATTCTCGTACGGTAAGTACACGTCCACAAATTTCTAGATTAACATGGTTTATTCAAAACTGTACGAGGAACAAGATCACAAGGGTATTTTACTGATGCAGCTATTAGTTTGGGGTGCATTATGTGTTAACGTTTTTAAAAAAAGCAAAATAAATTGCGAAAGGAGTGTTGGTTTGCTAAGCAAACCAAATGGGATTGCATAGCAATCATTGAAGGTTTGCTTGTGTTAGCGAGCAGGGGGAGAAGCCCTCACTGTGACGTCATGGACGGGAAAGTAAAATCAAGATTATATACGAATTATTAAGGTAGTTTCGCCGACACAAAAAGAGATTGTCTCTGCAAGAATAGTTTTGGTTTGCGAAAATAACCAAATGGGATTGTGTGCGTAGGCGAGCAGATGTTTCGCTGTCACAGAAGATTGACTCTGCGAAAGGAGTGTTGGTTTGCGAAGCAAACCCCGGGGGCTGGTGACCAGGTGGTGTAGCCCCCTTCTGTTTTAAATTAATCTGAGGTTCTTGTGTTTAAACATGTCAGACATGCATAGGGCAAAGTAGGCTAAATATAATATTACGTTATATGTATGAGGATATTTTGAATTAGAATTATTTTTATATATAATAGTTGAGGAAATATAGCAGGTCTAATTTATGAAAGATTAAAGCATTCTTGTGCATTTTAGTAAGCAGTCTGGGCTCAAAGATATCTAATTGTGCCAACTGGTCAAAAATGAAAGGCTGCATGCATTAATACTATAGAAATTTTAATATTCCTTGTTATTGAGCAACATGAATGTTTAATAAAATGTAAGACTTCATTTTATACTTGTCTTATGTATTTATAAAATTCTTTCAGAGAAAACTTGCCCAATTCAGAAGAACGAACCGAGGAAAATGCTAGAGAAATGACTCTGGATGAGTGGAAACGTGAACAAGAAGCTAAGCGTGCTGTTCCTAAATATAATTTACGAAAACCTGGAGAAGGAGAAGATGGAAATCAGTGGAAAAAGTTGTATGTACTGAAGAAAAAAGCCAAAGCAGATGATGACGATGAAGAAGAAGAGGAAGAAGATGACGAGGATGTAGATGTAAGTGGTTGTATGCATTAAGTGTTCATAAATTGATTTTATTTTTAGTTTAATATTTTATATGCCTTATTTAAGCTTATTCTCTTGTTGAATATTCATTAGCATAGTTAGGATTTAGTTAACCTAAAAGTGTGTGAAACTGACCAAAGACTTTCCACTAGCATTTTCAATGCATTAAAAAAATTCTTGATTGAATGTTTTGTTTTTCCTGCCATCAAAGTATATTCCAAAGGTTTTAAACTTCCATCTTTATGCTTTTGCTTCATATTTTACCACATTTTGCTTTTACTTTCTTCTACTGTTAAAGAGAGTTTCTTGTAAATATTTCGATACTTTTCAAAGGTGAATTGGTAAATAAAGCTATTTCTATTGTGGTTCTGGCGTAAAGACATGACCTTGGGTGAATTGATTTCTAGAAAAGTTAATAAGCTCTAGAAAGGCTGCAACACAAAGTATTTTGTAGCAATTGCCACATTATTCGATTTGCCATTTCTTCTGGCACTGATTGATAAGTCTGGATTTGTTGATGCATTAAATTACCTTATGAAGTGGTTAATGGCAAATTTGATTGTTTTAGTATTGTTTTATGCCTATCAAACTCCTTTGATTTACAGTGAAATCACATTCTGCAGAAGGAATTGGTTTAATTGTTGCATTTGTGTAAACTGCTATGCTGAAGAGTTAACTGAAATATTTTTAATTGCTGCATATGGCTTGTAAGAAAATATTTCAGGTTTTTATTTTAATTGGGTGGTAAATATATTTAGTATGAAAATAATGCAATGTCTTCACTTAAGAGGCCTGATAAGCTCTAGAAGTGAATTAGTACAATGAATGCATAAAATATATTGATTAATGTTGCACATTTTTATGTTTACTATTGTGGTGTCTACTTATCTAAAAAGTAATCCAAAGCCACAGTATTAATGATATGATTTATTGTTTTCCTGAGATTGTTTTAGCACTGCCAACTGTAAAAAGAAATAATGAAAATTAAATAACCCAAAAAGAGGATGCATTTCATTTTATACAAATACGTTGAAAAATTGTTTCTATTGGACAGCATTCCAATAATAACTTTTTAATAAATGGTTTCCCTACTTTGAGGATACTACAGATAGTAATCTTTTTTTTATCCAATTTGCAGTGACATCAACTTTGAGAAATTATTAGGAGGCTTAGTAAAACACCAAAGTGTTGCTCACAAATCTGATTGAGCTGATGCTGATCCTTTATATATATGGGGCCAGCATTGTTATTTTTGTTTTCAGTATGTTCTGCACACAATTACTGAGTGCCCCTCACATCCTAAGTTATTTAATTAACAATTAAGAAAAAATCAAGTGAATTTAAATAAGTCTCTTAATATTGTCACAAGCAAAATATTTATATAGTATCATCCTTGAAATTATAAAATGAAAAATAATCAATTATTAATTTATATTTTTGGTGTTTGCATAGAAGACTATAAGCAGTCTTACTGCTACTTCTGTATTTGTAAAAATATTTTCAACTTTAAGTTTAATTTAGTCTGAGAGCCTGAAACAAGCTGAGTAATAAGGCAACAAAATTTAAATTTTTTTATTTTATTAACAAAGTTCAATGTTTTAAACTTTAAGTTGAATTTTCTCACCTTATTTAAAATCTTTATTTTCAAATAAGAATTTAAAGTATGAATTTTTATCATCAAATAAGAATTCAAATGAAAGAATAAAAGTAAAAGCAAGGCCCTAAGAATAATTTTAACTTTAATTTTTCGAGCATTTGTTCTGCTGTATTTCCTCATTAATCTTTTACATAAATTAATACTATCTGGAAGCTATACGTATTTACATGTCTAATGTCTAACACATTAAATCAGATAGATAGACAATAAATTAATTGAATCGTTAAAATCCAACATTAATAAATTGATTTTTTATCATAATTTTTCTCACGTTGTTTATTACAGCTTCATTAATTGAGTACTCACATGACTGGTATGCATGGAAAATGTTAGAATCCTGTATTGTGTGTAAAGTAAAATGCAAAACTGACTGAAGTTATTATATTTTAAAAGAAATGTTTGACATATAGCAAAATTCATAACTATTTAAAATTTTTAGGATGATGAATTTGCTCGTAGAGGTCGCCAACGTCAGCTCGTAGATATTCAGATCAACTTCAATGATTCTCGCCGTGGTCGGGGTAGAGGACGTGGTACAAGAGGTATTGGTCCTAGAAATGAACGAGGTCCCCCTGGCGAAAAGGATATCCACAGAGAAGATCGACGAGAACCGTTAACTGGACTAACTGGTGTTGGTGGTCGAAGTTACCGTGGAAGCATGAAAATGAATAAATCTGGTCAACAATCTGCTCCTCGAGTGGATGATTGGAATGATTTCCCATCTTTGGTTACAGCTTAATTCCAGCCAAAAATGTGTAGTTATCCTAAATAATGACTCATGCATTCAATTGCAAATCCTTATTTCATTACTACTCTGTGAAAACAATACAGTGAAAATAAGGACCATACAGATCCTGAGAATACTTCCTTGTAGGCTATAAACTATACGTACCTATCATGCACACTCTTGAGGATTTTACAAGTAGCAGTGAATATTTGCAAGGAGTGCAACACTAAAACTTTAAAATTTATTGTACTTACGTTATTCACTGGGCATGCTTGCAAAACCAGCAAAGTAATTTGTCAAGTTTTGATTATAGAATGTTTTTGTTTTTTTCTTACACTGGTGTTTAAAAAAACTGCATCTCATTGAAATTGTAATTATCTTATGTAAAAGGCAATAGTTATCACATCAGATGACTGAAACATTTCAGTGATATTGTATACCATTTGATATGACATTACATCATCTATTACGTACATCTATAATTTTTCTCAGAGTTAACAGTCATTTCATGCATCTGAGGATGACAAGCCATTTGCAGTTTACACTACTTTAAAAGTATTATTGCTGCTACATTTAAGAAAAAGAATGCTCATTATCAGTTTACAGTGAGTACATTTTTTTTACAACTCATCCAAAATTCGGATTTGATAGGGTAAGTTAAAAACAAATTCTATGCCAAAACAGGACAGCTTTTGAAGAGCTTGTGCCTAAAATTATGAAGCTGTCGTTTGAACAAAACAGACAATGGAAAGAACAGAAAGTGCACTGAATAGTCATCAACCAGTTCTTTTATATAATTTTTTTGTAGTCTATCTTAATAAAAAGCCCCTTGCATTAAAAATAATAATTAACTAAATTGATCTAGAATGTCCATGCAGTAGTTGTCTGAAAAGTAGTCTGACATCGGATCAGAAAAAAAATTCAACCTGCATACTGAAACACTTGCAACTGGAGGGCAAATAAAACCCAATCATTTTTAACCATTTCAATCTGTCTATCAACTCATCTTTCAGGACAATTCTACCTCTTGCTCAATGATGTCATTGTCAAATAAGACTCCACTTACCTTGTATAAAGTATTTAAAAACAAAATTTTGTATTTTTATGATTATTTTCTGCTTTAACATACCATTGCATAAATTCGGCTAAATTATGACACATTCGTGGATGATGCAATTTTTAACACCAGTGTATATTCTAAGACAAGGGAAAGACTGATTCATCTCATTTGATTTTTAGTGATGACATTGAAAGAAGTGCATTCTAGTTACTATACAATATTGGAAGGGTAAATACCATGCCTACTTATGATATTTTTCTTTTTAATTTTTATTGCTTCATTTTAATACTGCATGTCAATCTAATGTGATTATTAAAAACAAATTTCAATTTTTTTTACTGGATGTTTAAGTTGTTTGGATATCAAAATCCTTCATTTGAAGTGCATTATTAGTAGTTATACCTTGCTGTGACCTTATAAAACATTTCAGCTTTATTTGAAGAGGTGTTTCTGTATCTTGCTTTTCGGGAAGGCTTACCTGTTTTAAGTAAGTAATTGGAAGTCAATTTCCTTCTATCTAGTCATGTACCCATTATGCAACATGCAGTTTACTGATTTGTTTATCTTTAACCTTACACTCAAATCATACTGCATGTGGTTCTATTAAATTTACGAAAATTCGTTAAAGAATTGCAATTTAAGTCATACCATTATTGTATAAATTTAGTCCTGAAAAATTCTTTCAAAATGTTAATATTTGACTAGAAACATCTCATGCAGATATATACAACATTAAATTTTAATCTGAAAATGCTTGTAATTGTAAATACAGAAAAATTTATAACTAATGTATACACTTAATATCTGTCTGTTATAGTACATTGTTTTCTGAAAAAACAAAATATTCCTCAAGCATTTATGGTATTAAATATTTAAAATTTAGGAGTTGACTATTTCTGTATAACATTTGAATAGATTTTTATCATAAAAACAACTTAAAAATTTGAAATGTATAACTTGGAATCATTCATGCCTACTAGAAGAAATATTTCATGTTCAAGAGCAGAAACAAAATAGCTGAAGCTAAATTTGAATGCAGCTCTGACTAAATCATTCTGCTCACACATTGCAACTGCAAATAAGAACTATGTAGTTAATTTTTATAATAAAATCTGTTCTTTCACATCGTTTCTGTATTTCCTTTATAATTTTTTCTGCTTCATTTTCACTTCACACCTACATATTTATTGTGGACTTCAAACCATATTGTAGACTTCCATAATGCAATTATGCCACAGGCGACATTTTGCTATTGCTTTTCAACCTTGGAAACTAGGGGTTTTAAGCAAAAAATTGTATCAATCTTCTATTTGAAAATTCTAGAAGGGCTGAATTCAACTTTGTTCAATCCTCTTAGTTCGAAAATCCCATTCAACCTATTTTTTCGCTTTTAACTTATTATTCATCTACCCCTTTGAATCGTTCAAAGTAGTTATGCTAACACAATATGCAGATGATTACAAAATGACCCATAAGAAATAGCTGACTAAATTAAACATGTTTATTTTGTGGGATAGGGAAGTAAAAATGTTGGGTGAACCTCGAGAAAAAGTGCTCCAGTAGTTGGGTGAGTTATCTCAAATGTTGATAACAGCACAACATTTATTTTTTTGGATTTAAGTTCGCATTTTTGAAATATAAACATATGGAACTTTTATTTGCATACAAGTATGAAAATAATATAAATCAAACATTGCTGTTTGTCAACAAAAACTAAGCACTTAATTAGTTGATTGAGAAAATATCGAGAACAATTGTATTGTCCTTTAATATGCTTTTATAAATTGTGAAAACTGATTGTCAATGACTTCACTGAATATCTCATCTTTTACTCGCATAAAATGTCTTAACCAAAAATATTGCTGTTCAATAAAAATGCACCTGATCGTTTGATTGAAATATCCGGAGCAATTATACTGCCCTAATGTGCTTTATCTCTACTATTATAAGAGGAAGTGTCTGTGTGTACATGTCCTGACGAATCTATGGACTTACAATAATGAAAAGATTTTTCCATCGCGTCCGAATTTTAAAATTTTATCTAGAACATTTTTAATGAATTTATTAGGTTTTTTTACGTTCCGGAGTGACGTCACCCATACCTCAGAAAGAAGCATGCAGATTTTGCTATTTTCACCCATTGACGTCAGTCTAACCTTACCAAGTTTTTTTCACCTTCCGTCTTTTGCTCCGGAATGTAACGTCACCCTTACCTCGCCTATTAGATCTCTTCGCAATTAAATCGGAATGCGTAGTAATCACAATGGGGTTAGCGATCACTAGTCACAACTAACCCCACGGACAAGAAAAATTTTTCATTATATCCCTTATACGATTGATTTTTTAATAAATATTTATATTTTTTCGCAAGAGATTGTGACGTCACATCGATTGGATCTTTTCGAAATTGGCCTCATTTGTCAATGACAAGGCCATCAAGGCGTTGCCCGTGTTCTTAGATTGCGAAGCAAACCAATTAGGAATTCCTAGCAATCTACGGGGGCTAAGCGAGCATTGGTCACACTTGACCCCACGAAAAGAACTCGCGGGCAACGCCGCCACGCAGTTGCTAGTGAACAGATAATTCTAAAAATTAATTTTTAATAACGACGCAAAAAGTATTTAAATAACCATTGCTGTTTGCTAATAAAACATCCCTAATCTGACTGAGCATATTAAAAGCAATTGTATTCTAATGTGCTTTTATGAATTATGAGAACTGGAAAAACTATTCTCAATGACTATTCAATGTGAAAATACTCAATGTTAAAAAAAAATTGTCTAAAATACAAATGTCATTAATTGGTATCCTGAATCTCCACAGAAAATACGTTTATCCTATACTTCAATTGACCTTCTTACGTATCGTATAAGTATAAAAATGTAGATCTATGTGTTATATGAAAAATTTCTCATTTAAATTCAAATGTTTCCGAAATCGTAACTAAAGAGGAGGGGGAGCACATCTCAATAGTGCAAAACATCGGCTATGTTAAAACCAACGTATAAACGTAACATAATACAGATTCTAAATTCATTAGGTGAAAAAGTGACTAGTTGAATTCGAAGGAAAGTGAAAGCTTGGTGTTTGAATCCGAACCTTTGACTCTTAACTCAGCCCATTTCTAAGTCGACTAACCGGTCTGGTGGTTTAGGTGTTAGCCTCTAGATCGAAAGGTTCCTGGTTCGAATTCGGATCAGAGCATGGATATTTGTTAGCGTATGGTGTAGAGGCGGCTGGTGCATCTTAAATCTGTAGTGGCCAAAAGTCCTCACGTTGGGTTGGTGTGGAAGTTTGGAGAGTGGGGTGCCAGCTCGGGTGTTTGCCTCGTCATTTCTCAATGAGGTGTATTTGTGGGGAAATATTTTTAGAATAAGCTTTAAGAGAATGCTTTTACTTTACTATTTCTCAATTGCTTTTTGGCAGTCCTAATAATGTTATAATTTTATTTAAAACTAGCCACTGCGTGGTTAGCCCGGCATTGCCCGTTCCAGTTGCTTTTGTGGGGTTATTGGTGTGCTTCGCAAACCAAATGGAAATTCGTAGCCTAATGGATAACAGCAGAGTTGCCCGTGGTGTTGGCTTGCTTCGCAAACCAGGAAATATAAATATTTAAGAGATAAATTATTTATTAAAAGAAAATCAAACGTATGAGGTATCTAAATGGTGTAAAATTTCCCGTAGATTTCAAATCCGTTAAAATTTTCATTCTATCTTTAACGATCGATGAGATAGAAAAAAGCACTGCAGAACGTCAGTGATACCTTTAATAATTTCTTTTGCTCCACTCGAATCCGTTTCTCAGGAAATCGAAATGAATTAATCTCGAATCAAACGAAAGTCATTCGAATTTGTTTGCAAACATTCCCATTTATTGCGAATACACGAAAGGTGAAAAAAGTTTTCCATGGTTCCAAAGGCTGACGTCACATTCCGAAAGTAGAAAGAACGGTTAAAAAACTTTTAAACTCATGTTTTTGATTGAATTTTAAAATTCGCCGCTACCCAAAAATTGCAAAAAAAAAATCAGACTACCTGTGTGCCAAATCCCATCACTGTAAGTGCCATAGATTCGTCAGGACTTTGATAACGAAGAGCAAACACTTCCTTTTATAATAGTAGAGATGTATGTATCAACGTTTTTATTAAATTCGTTAACATAATTATAGTTAATAAAACCGGTGTGTTAACCTTGATGTTGGTTTGTTTCGCAAACCGAATGGAAATTCGTAGCCCGTCATTGTCAAATTCGAATTGCGAAGAGATCCAATTGGCGTGACGTCACGATCTCTTGCGAAACTATAAATATTTAATTGAAAAGTTATTTATTAAAAGAAAATCAAATCTAAACAGTGTAAAATTTTCCGCAGATTTCAAATCCGCTGAAATTTTTAATCTATCTTTAACGATCCTGATTTTACAAAAGAGAACTAAATGCCGTTCAAAATGTTGACTGTGGAATCGTTTGAGTGGAGTGTACGCATTTCCATTTAATTGCGAAGAGCGGAAGGTGAAAAAAACTTTGCGTGGTTCCAAAGGCTGACAATTGTGACGTGACGTCTGAGGGGAAAAACAAAATTCTGTCCTTCAATAACCAAAACGGAACAAAGATTATAAGAGTGAAAAAAACTATCAAATTCATTTTGAAATGTTCTAGATTAAATTTTAAAATTCGCAATGACCCAAAAATTGCAAAAAATTCGGACTACCTGTGTGATAAATCCCATTACTGTAATTGCCATAGATTCGTCAGGACTTTGCGGGCAACAAACAAACACTTCCTTTTATAATATTAGAGATGAGGGTATAGAACTACCGTGCTGTTTAATAAATTGAAGGAAATATCTGGAAAATGAAAGTTCTTTCCTTTCGTTCAGCTTACTTTATTTGTGGTAGGTTGTGAATTATTCTTTTTATGGGAAATTGTTTATAAATCCTATGTTCTCGTTCATTTTACAAATACGTGCAACTATGTTAACAAGGGAAAGAGATTAATTTAAAAAGTAAATGTATGAGAGCATTAGATATCGTATTTACAGCCAAAGGTTTTAGTTTCGATTCACTCCCAAAAAGCACCCTCGTACAGTTATGTTATTCAAATACATTTATTTCCAAATTCTACTTTTTTTAATCAGAAAAAAAAAATTTTTAGCTTTACAATGAATCCAGTTTTATAAAAATCATGAAACAAGAGTACCATTAATAAAACGAGTTATCAAATCATATCCTGCCCTTGGTTTATCAAGTGGAACTAAATGACCAGCTCCCAAGACCAAAACATGATAAAAGTCGCCCACATTATGAATGTATCCAGCCATTTCTTCATCTCTAATCTTCCATATTTTCCGCTCCACTGTCTGATAATCTTTCGCATATTTCCATTGAATACTACGCAGAAAGTTCATGGTTGGAGTATATGGAACACTTAAATCCAGCTGACCATTGTAAAACATTACCTTGTAGTTGTTCATAAGAACACTAAGTTCAGCTTTAACAGATTTCATTATGTCTGATCGCAAATAGTATTTCACTATATCCCCCTCTCGGAATGCTGCATTTCCAACATGCACAGCTTTCCGAAATTTAGGTAACTGAATATAGCTTTTAAAATATTCATATTCTTCAGGTCGGTCATAGATTAGAACATTATAAGCAAAATTATAACCTGCAAACTTTCTTAAGTAAGTTTCAGGTTTAATAAAGGGTGTAAGACCTGGGATTATTTGACTAAACTTCAAAAGTGCTTTCTCAAACTCATTATTTTGAATATGTTGCTGTATGTCTAACGATAGGTTGCCCACTATAGATGCTTGATGGCGATCCAGTAATCCTAATTGGTAGTAATATTCGCTGTAATATATAACCATTTCTGGATCCGAAAACCCGTTACCAATAGCTACGCCTTTTAAGTTGATTTGACTTGATGGTCCTTTGGTGTGAATTCTGTAAGCTAACGAAGGGGCATATTTTCCTGGAAGAGTCAATAATGCAAATCATTTGAACATGTATACAATGATACTAGTTAATTCAAGGTTATAAAGAAATATGAGTTAAAAATAAAAAGTTCATGTGGTAATAGACGAAACAGTTGGTTGCATTGCGAACAAACACAACGAAAGGTTTATTGAAAAGGTAGGTAGGTATTTTAACATCGCACTGGAACAACTTAATGGGCAATTGGCGACGGTCCGGGATCAAACCTGTAGGGAAAGATCCTAGGATAACACCTTCGTCATCTCACCGTGGTTCAAAATTACGCGGAGCTGTCATCGGATTTTTCCCTTAGGGGATTGATCACGGACAGTCGTCAATACCCCGTTGTGTTGCTCAAGTACGACGTTAATTAAAATTACCTTACCTTAAAAAAATTTGTCCCCTTCAAAAAAAAAAAAACTTTCAGAAGGCACTTTAATAAAATAGAACGTTCCATTTGCCCAGAATCTCATCAAAAATAACATTTTTTAAACGCTGTGACATTGTGAGAAACTGTGTTATGCTTGACCTTTAGGAAGGGTCACTTGCAGGGCAGGTGACCTCTCCGTTGTGTCTTCGGAATGCCGAATATATTCCGATTGGTTATATTTTGGCGTCAGCTGCTGTTCTTGAATCGCGCACTTTGCAACGACTTGAGAAGAGCAGGTGAGAAATCTTTGGGTTATTTTTAGACTGCGGCAAAGCATGTTAAAGACGATGGTTGGAGAAAGCCAGAAGCAGCGGGTGAGGTTGGTTACCCGCGCTGGACTGTAATATATACTGCTGTTTGTAAAAAATGCAACACCATGAAGGAGTCATCAGAATAAAATGAAATTTAATATACAAACGTCTTGTATTAGTACAAATAAATGAATATATTTTTAAAGCAAAAAAAATATTAAGTGTCCGAAATCAGTATTTGGTGTAGCCACCACGCGCTGCAATAAGTGCTGCTATACGACGTGGCATGGAGTGAAACAGATGTTGAATGTCTACTTGTGGAAGAGAATTCCATATTGTTTGTATGCGCACCCAAAGTTCTTCTTCTTTTGAAGCTGTAGGACGTGGATCACGAGCGAGACGCCGACCAACCAAATCCCACACGTTGTACCATATGGTACTTGCCGACCCTTTTCCCTAACACGTGGACGCTGGAATGTTTCGGAATGCGAAAACAACTTTAGTCTGCACGTGCGGTTCCTCGATGGTTTTCTCAGCTGTGTGGGGGTGTTTCTGTTCGGGAGAGGACATAAATATCTCTAGAGGGCTCGGAATTCACCCCCCTCTCGTTGTCAGCGGCGGTTCTGCGAAGCGAACGTGGATTTTGAGAGAATTCGGACTCGAGATTCAACGAGAGACAGACGTCTCTGTTTTGCCAATTGTGTTACTTTGGCTTCAGGCGGGTTTCGGTTGTCGATGGCTGTGCCCATAATTATCTTGTAAATATTTATGTAAATAAATAGTTTAATTTTAAATCAGCTGTCCGTCAAATTCTTACATGACGGTACAACGTGCTCGATACGCGACATATCCGGCGAATTAGCAGGCCAAGGAAGAATTTGCATGTGTTGGGCTGAAAAGAAGTCTCGAATATTCCTTGTAACATGTGGGCGTGCATTAGCTCCAGGGATGCCTTGAAAGAAGGGAACGACTTCGGGCTCTAGCACTTCACGGACGTACCTGTTGCTATTCAGATTACCCTCAATTCGTAGCAGCTGAGATCGTCCATGATACGATATCGGACCCCAGACCATAACTCCGGGTGTTCGGCCACTATGACGTTCGATAACGCACTCTGGAAGGCAGCGTTCACCGGCATAGCGTCTAACACGAATGCGGCCATCATGGTTCCACAAATTACAAAATCCCACAAGTGGGATTCGTCAGAAAATACAACTTGTTGCCAATCAGCCCGCCGGGCTGTGTGCTCATGAGCCCATTGCAGACGCAGTCATTGATGGTTTGCGTGAGGGGGATCCTTGCACGCAGTTCACGGTGCAGCAGACGTCGGCGAATTGACGAAGCCGACATTAGTACACCTGTAGCAGTAGACCAAAGTGCTGCCAACTGCCTGGAGGAAGCTGTACGGTCATTCCCCGCCATGTGGACCAGGTGTCTATCATCGCGCTCTAACGTCACCTTCCATTATCCATTCACAGTTTTTCGAGTTGTCCGGTGCTCGTCGGTCTACTGCTTCCAAACTCGCATCACTGTGGAACTGTTCCGCTGCACACGAGCTGCTATTGCGCGATAGGAAAATCCTCCTTCACGAAGGCCGATGATTCTCCACCGTTCAAACTCCGTAAGTTGTTGAAATTTCACCCTATTTCGTCGTGGAGGCATACTTAGGTCTTACTAAACGTTCGCCACTAAAAAAAACCATGCACTATTTTCAACGCCCCGCTACAGCCCTCTATTTATACGCTTTTAGCATCAGTTCAGAGGGCGCTGCTCACACCACGCATGTGTGGTGGCTCTGAAACTTTACTACTTTGCATAACATCCTATAATTGACATTTGCTGCAAATTTCTTTTCATTCGGATGATTCCTTCAAGGTGTTGCATTTTTTACAAACAGCAGTGTACATACTTTGATGTGTGGGAGTATGATGTTAATGAGATTATGTAAATACTGTATATATTCTTAATATTCTTCGAATAATAAGAACGTAAATATCTTAGCTGTTGGTTGTCTTAGAAGCGGCTCAATCCCATGATAGTACTTTACGCAAGTCCAACTTGATTGGCTAGTTTCACGGGCTTGGCTTCACTTGGATATCTCGCCAATCTGATTGTTGCAGTAACCATTTGATTTTGAATATGCGCGTTGTTTCGTAGAAATACAATACATACACTAGTGCCTCAGCGTAAGTGTCCGACAAGTTGACTCTGATTTGCTCCTCATATATATGTTGTATGGTGGTTGTTAGTAGTATTTCTTGCCAACTTATTTTAAGGGTACTTATACTTTAAAGAGCTATATTTCGGAAAGCAACGATGGCCTAATGGCTAAAGTCACCCACCTTCAGATTAGCGTCGGCAGCGGAGGATGACTTCCCGCGTTCGAACCCAGCTTCGGAAGATTTTTTAGATCCTCCAAATTATTTTTAAAAAATTCCAATTTAATTCCTTTTCATTCTAATTTAATTTTCCTAATTTTTAATACCCTTTTCATATTTTTCCAAGCTTCCGTTGATTTTACATAAATAATCTAAGAACCACTCCTGAACTCACTACCAGCTGATATTTTTCCGCCCCTCTGCCGTCCCCTTTGCTTTAGGATGTTGGTGTCGTATCCACCGCTGGCTTAGGACCATTCTGATGTAACAAAAAGCATACATAAAACACTAACTTATATAATTATTAACTTATATAATAAAAGGATACAATTTTCGGCTCCCACCTCTACCCACCCATAGCCATGGATCTTAAAAGAAAAGAAGAAAGCAGAAAGGAAGAGATAAATCGCCAACAACTATAAACCTTATTGACAAGCGTATCTAGGTCATGTGATCCGATTAGCCAATCAAGTTGGACTTGCGTATAGTACTATCATGGGATTGAGGCGCCTGTGTTGTCTTCTCGTGTACGATTCGTACTGTTGTCACGCTATCGTTTTGGGGCGACGACACCGCAACTCGTATTTTTAGGAAATTACCAGTTCCTGTGTTATGATGGCTGAATCATAAGCTTGCTTTTTTTTTTCATACTTCTGATGCCAGGATCTTTTGTTTTGGGGACTTTGAGATGAACATTACATAGGGGAAAATCGGGTAAGATGACGAATTAGATTTTACACGAAAGCTACGCTAGGTGACAGCCCCGATCCTGTATCATATCAAAGACCTCTAGCGACCAGCTTCCCGTGTCACGCGAGAAGATTCAATCCCGTCATTTGCTTGATTTACAGTACGCGGGAATGTGTTTTTGAGTGTTTTTCCAATGTAACTTTTGGTTGATGCTTGGTAAGGAATAGCGTTTACGGAGAAAGTATTCTTGATTTATACATGCAATATTCGTAAAGTGCTAATCAAAACGTGTTCAATGATGTATCATTTCAATTTTTTCTAATGAGTTGATATCCTTCAATTTTTTTTTTTTTTAAATAAAGATGGCGATGGCGGCTAAGATGACGAATTGGGGGAGGATGACGAACTTGGAACTTCCACTCACGAGTCAAAAACTACAGACTCTTGATATGGCGTTCTATGGTCCGTTGAAAACCACCTATGATGTGAGCTGTAATGACTTTATGGAAAACAATCCAGGCCATTCGATATCCATCAGGTACACTATAACAAACAAATCGACACACCAAAAAGGAGTTGTCCAATTGTAATGAAATTTCGTATGCAAAGACATTTTGAACAAACATGCCGATGATTAAAATTTGGTGTCCAATGAATGAATAGTGGGAGCTCCAACGCATAGGAACTGCGCATTCAGCATGTGTATACAGGGTGTTTCGAAACTCAAGTGCAAAAATTTAAGGGGTAATAGAAAACATCTAAACAAGCAATTTTCACAATATAATGCATGGGCGGAGAGCAGGTTTTGAACCGCTAGACGGCGCTGTAATGGAAAGCATAAAGAGCGAGTTTTTTTACACATCGTCATTTCTACCGTGGATTTCAGAAGGCATGGCGACGTACAGTAGTTAGGAAAAAGGCGGACATACATTTATGTATGGTCTTGCGAATGGGAATGCTCTGGAAGCCGAAAGACTACAGGCAGCGTTTCCCGAGAAGACACGTGCCAGACCGAAAAATGTTCGAACAATTGCATAGGTGCATGTACGAAACGGGATCCTTTGTCACCGGCATGTATGACACAGGGCTTGGCAGGAGTGTGCGGACGCCACAAGTTGTAGAAGACATTCTGCAAAGAGTGGAAGATCGTCCGGATATTAGCACGCAAAAGGTTTCCCGTGCCGTAAATGTACCCCACTCGATTGTTTGGCGAGTTCTACGGGACGAAGGATTACACCCCTACCATGTACAGAAAGTGCAAGCCTTGATACCTGCAGATTATGAGCCACGTGTCGAGTTTACACGTTGGTTTTTGCAACAGCTAGCAGTGCAACCTGATATTAGTGCATATATGTTATACACGGATGAATGCACCTTTATTCG